>PNEQ01130619.1:0-26594 GCA_003012365.1 Medauroidea extradentata | reverse complement strand
CAATTAAAAATACATAAGCACAGGACATATAGCAGTAGAAGCCGTGCACGACCAGTAACCTTGTTCTAAATTTATTCGCAATTGAATTCTTACAGTGAAGTTTAGGCAATGACATTGTTTCGATGAGTCTGAAGAATTCGTTACCAATTATAATACAACCAAATGCCATACGTATATTCTTGAAGAGACTTGGAGCTAAAAGGAAACATGGGAAAATAGTTTTTCAAAGTTAACATTTATTTTTCTCGTTTTGTTTTACTCTCGTGTATTTTGTAGGTTAAACCAACATGGCTGAAATGCAGTAATTTCTTTTCTGATTGATTGCTATCCAAGAAATTAAATATTGCGATTTCCAATGCCAGTATCTCTATGCACACGACCAATTTTGATCAGTTGTGAATCAGTACACTGTAAAAAAAAACTTCTTAAAATATTTAGGAAGTAATTAACCTAAACAATATGGGACAGTTACCATACTTCCAACTTGTAAATATGCAAACTTTTACAACTATTACAATACAAGTCTGGTAACTTTAGTAGGCATATTCATTTGACTGTTTTATAAAAAAGCTTAGGAGGCTACCATGGATGTCTGGGAAACAATTCTACCACACCTACGTTCTTAGCGCTCCTATACGCACGTCTGGTAAATTTACAAACTATTTTTTAGAGTATAAGTTCGAATCCGTGGAAATCCGTTCTTGTGTGTACGACCCAAGTTCTATGCTTGCTGTTATTTTATCAGTTGTGGTCTCAGCTGACACTAGTCAGTAATATCAGCTGCTGAGAGGGGATGAGCACAGAGTGTTGTGGAGGGGGAAGAAGGGGGTAGGTCTCGGCGTGGACGCGTTGCCATGGCGACAGAGATACGCGCGCGTCACACTGGATCGATGCTCACACGTACGCCACTGCCCACGTTCCTTACTACGTGGCCTTGTACAACCTACTCTTGACAGCGGTCAATATGTGCACTCCGTTTAGCAACAATTTAGCAAAATTTGACACCTACTTACGGGCAGTAGCTGTTAAATGTTTTCCGATTTGTGGCTCAATGCGAGACAGAACGTACAGTGCAAATTGTAAAACGGACATCTGAGAATCATTTTAGAACTAAACATGTATTGCATCTAGCCACATATCACAAAATATTAAAAATTATTTCCACAAGTAGCTGTGATGTTACCTCGCCGCACCTATCCTCTTACTCCATGCGCACTGTCTACTTTGGAGTCCTGACGTGACGAAGGATAACGATTTACATATTGCATTATATTAGGTACGGCTAGAGGCTGTGCTACTATCGAAATAACTATATAATCATGCCAATAACAATATGATTTGGGATCATTCATCAATATTGTGTATGCTACAGACGTGTATAACCAAAGCCATATCAATTACCACTGCATATATTCGCATAATAAGTTGGCGAACTCCCAACTTTATTATGCGAGAATCTATGCACAGTCAATCACAAATCGCTTCCATTAAATTTTACGTGTCATTTCCGTCCATAGACATGTCGTGTAATACGAGAAAATAAACAGAAGTAAGAGATTATTTAAAGCAAAATATTAACAAAAATAAAAAGTAAAGGTAAAGTAATTTGCGTAATACAATAGCATACGTAAATAACTGAAATATTTTAATAATAATTCTTTGGACAGTGAAACCTGATTGGACAAGAAGTGTAAATAAACATCCGGCTTTTTTACGTCAATTGTAGCAAGGCGTGTTTTTCATGGCTGTGCCAATGGTGATGGGTATGGTTGTGTTTATGGTTATTTCAATTGTAGCACGACCTTAGGAGATACTTCATTTTATCACCTTTGGGCAGCAGACTTTTTATTTTTCTGCCAGGGGCGTGCCATTTCAGGTCTATCTTTGGGGGAGGAGGTTTGTTTTCTAACAGTGACCTTGTTGCATGTTTTTTTTAATTAATTAAGCATGTGTAAATTAGAAACTTTAATATTAAAACTTCAATTTTATGTGCTTACGTAAGTATTATTTAAATAACTAAATACGCAAAGAAATGTATTCACATTTCCTCCTAAATCCAGGGGTGCATTTGCCTACCACCCCCAACCCCTGCCACTCCTAAACGACGCCACTGTTTTCTGCATTGGGGAGAAGTGAATATTGACACAGCTATACAAACGGGCGGAAAATGTTATAATCGTGTTTTGTTTATCGAATGTTTTCTTTGCGCATGATTTTTTCTCGCGGTTTTCAAGGTATTAAAAAAAAGTCCAAAGTATCCTACAGCACTGTGGGCCGTACGCAGATGAACGAAAAAGTCACGGGTAGCATATGTAGGTTCTACAGATGCTGAGCCATGACTAATGTAACTTAAGGCTCGGTTTCAGTCGCCATATTAATTTTTTTCGCATTTTTTGGAATTCTACGAAGAAAAATGTAAAATATGTGATTATACCTCAAATTCTAATTACATTGTGCTACAGTACAGACCTTGAAATTTAGCTGTTAACATATAATTACGCCGCAATATGTGTGCAAATTTTTTTATATTCATAATTCGCCCGACAAATTGCGACCTAACTGTAAATTACTAGCTATATTGGAATACTTGTATTGTAGCTCAAGATAAATATAATTTGCGGTATAGTCACCGATTTAAGATTTTTCCTCTCAGAATTCCAAAAAAGCGAAAAAAAAAATAAAAATAAAATGCAATATGGCGACTGAAACCGGGCCTTAATGAAAATCTCTTCCCTTGCTCTTGCCAAGGGTCCACCATTTATAACGGTTTTGTTTGCGAGAGTTATTTCTTTTAAGAGCATTGGTGCATAGAAACCCGAAAAATTGTTAAACTACACACGACACTTTTTAGAGTGGCGACCGTGATTACCTGAAGTTACGTGTCCTCTCAACAACATTGGTATAGGCGGTTCAAGACAAAGTGAGCACTCAAAAAAGCCCTGCTAAAGTTCATTTTCAGCCAATTCGTATCTTTCCGCGGGAAACGTTAACCTCTCTGGACACGTCACTTGGTGTTTGCGCGTGCAGTCAGTAGGAATATGTACAGTTTGAAGAAAAAAAAGTTTGTTACTTATATAAAATACAATTATGTCGATTTCGGCTTTTTTTTTTCAGTACGGCTGTATTTAAATAGGAATATACGTTGAACTGCATTGCGTAATTTCACTGCAAACCGTACATGCAGTAAGGCAACTAGGGTTAATGTTGAATTACATTCAATAACTGCCAGTGGCATTTTTGAAAGGTTGTTCTCTTAATCCCGAGCGACCTATAGTTGCAGCTGCATTTATAAGGAGTTTGTGCGAACTTCACAAGTTCAATTACACTTTCAGAACGCCCGTTCGTCTTTATGTCATATCATATGAAAACAAAACCTATATTTAATGACTTTAAGTACTTATATTACTGATTTGACCAATCATTAGTTGCCGAGAGTGTAAAGATATTTTGTATCAAAATGTTTAATCACAATACAAAGCATGGTTTCATTTTATGCAACTACTGATCGGTCAAATCAGTAATATAGGTGATACGGAATAAAGTGAGCACTCAAAAAGCCCCGATTAATTTCTATTTTATGCCAGATTATATCTTTCCGCCGAATGTAAACATAAATATTGCCACGTGCTTGTACAACATAGGATCATGCGATGTTTACATGTACAGTATACTGCTCCGATAAATTTAATCTACAATATCTACTCATTAAATGCACGGGGGCTGAATATAAGATATAATCAAAAGTAATTTTAGTTATAAATAGAGGCACGATTACTTCGCCTATTGATTCTAGGATAGGTTGAACGTCAATAACGTATACTTCACTCCTATGATTAGACGAGAGTGGTTTAAACACACATTTGACGACTGCAAGCCAGTTACGAATAAGGTAACAAGTCGAGGAGATATCACGTGCTACACGTTTGTACTGTTAGAAGCCAATGACAATGAATATTCGGCTTCAGTCGGTACACGTATAGAACTGAGAAGTCTAGGCTGCAGCCAGATGAATACGCGAAATACTCGTGCCTCTAATTATAAATACTTGCAAGTTAACGTCTTATAACACTGGTTTCTGTCCATCGACTAATTGATACAACACGCACTATTGCCGTTACGAATCTCGTAAATGCGGACATAGTTATTTTAAATTTGTAACTCAAAACCGCCACTATAAACACACATGACACACGCAATTCAAGAATTCAAGTTTCGTTCAGTTCTACTGCTACGAACAACGACGACAATAAATAACGTATTTTCTCAATGTGTGCAATTTTTACTATTTGCATGGCCGCAGAACAAGCAATTGTTGACTTTGACGCAGCGTTATGAGAAAACTATGAGAGCTATGATTGTTTTGTACGGGTAAAATGTACTCGCAAGTATCGTCTACAAAACTAACAGTATTTCATATACATATTAAATAACGACTTTATCACACTTGAACGCCCTTAACAGCACGCTCCCTTGTATATGCTCTATTCGCGATATTATTATTTTTAACCTTACACGAGAGCAAATACCAAAAATCGGTTTGGCAGTTTTGTTTAAAATTGTCTTCTCCATTTGGGCTGATTTTTTCAAGAGAATGAATACTTAAATTTTAGCTGATTATGTAACAAACGGAATTCTGGTAAATATAATTTTTTGTCAAAAGAGTTGAAATTTTTTTCTTTTAAAAATTATTTATCTTTACAAAGACAATTTTAATCGAAACTGTTACATAGATGTTTAATATCAGCTCTTGCTTAAGCTAAAAAAATATCATAAACATATTATAAACGTAAGAGCACGATGTTAAGTTGGCATGACTGATTAGGGAGTTCCCCTCTATCCCTCGTCAACACTTTGGGAAAATCGTGCACGCTAGTGGCTGCATTTTTCGCCTACCTCCACCGATCTCTAAAAAAATAATAATAACCTTCCAAAATGCCACTTCTATTCTGTTCCTTTTACGTTTATTTTAGCCACGCGCAACGGCAGGTTTCCTCGCGAACTGGTTTGACCAGAGGCCAGGAGTGAGAAAGTAGAAGGTGTAGGGGGGAGGGGTTAGTGAGAGGCGAAATTACTCACAACCACGATCTAGCGATCCTCACGCGCGCAGCTCAACCAGACGTCCTTGGTTCGACACCTTGCACAAAGGTCAGGGAAGTTCGTCGGGAGCTGAGCGAACCACCCCCCCCCCCCCCGCCAACTCCACTCCCGCGGACCAATCAATGTCCGACACACGGTGAGGTAGGGTCTACGCGCTTCCTCATGTCGGCACGCGGGGGAAAACGCCGGACGCTGTCATTACATTAGCCGATGTGGTGCTCCCGATTCCCTTCGCTGTCGAGATTGTGCAAGTGTCACTTCACCCCCCCCCCACCTTTTTTTTTCTCACGATGTTGAGGGAATTTCGTATTTGTAAATTCGCATCCATGAAAAACGTTATGAAATCATGAAAACGAGTGAGAAATATATATTGCATACTTGGTGAAACTAACAGCTCAGTGAAACAACAGAATCTCGAGAACGTATAGTTTTGTGCAGTCCAGCCTGCAGGTCCTTGAACCAGGCGTAATTCCCATGCCCGTATTTACACAGAGTAACGTGCAGGTAATTTACAGGCCTTAAATAACCGTGATGTCAGCAGTCTCGCAAACTGGTACATTCTC
Organism: Medauroidea extradentata; assembly: GCA_003012365.1. Lineage (NCBI taxonomy): Eukaryota > Metazoa > Arthropoda > Insecta > Phasmatodea > Phasmatidae > Medauroidea > Medauroidea extradentata. Next base: position 20,934 of record PNEQ01130619.1, on the reverse strand, counting down.
TAAACATTGTGTATTTATAAACACTGCGTATTTATGTAACGTTTCCTTATCAAGTCGTTTCAGCTGTTCAGGGAGCACTACAAACTAATAAATAGAGATTATGGTTAGGGACATCTGTTTTTCGCGAAAAGAATTTTGCCCCACTTTGTTTTGGTGTCTTACGTGCGCATCTGCAGTTCTGCTTCGTGGTCAGTGATTGGATATTTAACTCTCTCGAACCTTGGGATTCTACCGGCAAATCACAAGACGTGTGGTGTTGCAGGAACGTTATTTTAGTTGGCTGGGCCAAATGAGATACGGTTCCGCATAAAGACACGCTTCCAATAACCACGAAGCCGAATTGCAGATATGCACGTAAGGCACTGAATCAATCTGAGGCAAAATTCTTTTCGCAAAAAAACAGCGGTCCCTAATGATGGTTTATCGCGGGAAAACATGTCAGTTTGCTGGATTTCAACACACGTTCAGCTTATTATATTATTACTGGCTTTCTCTTGTGCGTGGAGTTGTTGTCCTATTTGACTGAGCCGATAAGAATCTCGATATTGTAATATTTGTTGTTGGCTTGCAGACAGCTAAGTTGTGTCAAGCGTACATCACCCAATCATGTGTGTTGCAAGATACTACAGTGTTTTCAAGGGTATGTTGACACAAAACTTTTTCGCGATATACCACCATCTCTACTAACAAATATAATTTTTGAACTGCAAGTAAGTTTGTTTGTTTGTTCGTTCGTCTTCTGTGCGTTCCAATACCATTCATTCGATTGCGATTAAGCTTTGGTGAGTTGTTCCCACGAAGGTTCCTGTCAAAATATAATAATAGTTTTGTAAAGTGAGGTTTTGTAAAGTGGGTTAGAGAGGCAGAATGGTATACTGTACCCTAAAATTTAATGGGTATTGCATGGCATGCCGGGACAGCTAGTAGCTAAACAAAATCATAGAATTTGCGATAAAGAATGCAACCAGTAATTTTTGTGAAATCAGTCCGCAGTGCAAGCGAATCGCACAAGAAGTTAGGAAATAACGCAACGCCACAACCTGTTTTGCGACAGCCCAGTTACAAGGCATCGTAAATAAACATAATAACTTCTAGATCCCGTCCAATGCACTATATTTCAGGTTTTAAAATAATATATTTTTTTGCATGAGCGATTCCATTGCCTTCTTTAGTAGAAGGCCGCGGCCTTAAATCTGGCAACCCTGGCAGAAAGGGTAATTTTAACACTTCTTTTAGCTCTCCAAAGGCAATGGCTGTACGTGATTAGTTATTCTGCTCTATATACCGGCGAATCAGGGGTCGTCACAGCCTTTGGCGAGATAAAAGAAGTGTTAAAATGACCCTTCCTGCCAGGGTTGACAGATCTAAGACCGCGGCCTTCTACTAAAGGTGGCTATGGCAATTCGCAAATTCGCACGGGGCCCATCCGTCGATACTTGCACTGTTTTATACAACTCAGCATGTGAAAGACTTTTTTTTTTAATTCTGCCTTTAAGGGAAATTTTGATTTAAATATTACATATATTAATAACTACAGGTATTTAAATATGTGTGCTCTTGCGGTGTAGTTGGATAAGTGAAAGATTAGGAAGCTACACCATCATATATGTTTTAGGGGATGATGATTCGAATCCGAACATATACATTTTTTTTACTTTGTATTTTATTAACTTAATATACTTTAAATGTACCAAATCTCTCAAAATTCGTAGTCGCATATTTGTAGTATTTGTTAAAGACAAAAACACACATAATGTGCATGTCAGTTGTAAAGATTTAGTACGCAATTTAAGGTACTTAATTAAGGAATTATGATTGAAAATAGCAAAATAAGAATAATTAAAATTTATTTAGTAATTAATAAAACTAATACAAAACATAAAAACCCGCAACGTAAGGAAATTTAGCATCAAGAAATAACCTGGTTTGAATGAACATCCCACAAGCACACTACAATGTATATATGCTTCTACTTTGTCGATCGATTGTTCGAGAAACTGACAACCATGTTTCCATGCTGTCAGAAGTTCTGGAACATTGGCAAGCCAAGAGTGGCAACCAAATCTGATCAAAGTGAAATATTTAAGCCGAGCTTAAAAAACAAGACTTCCTAGTTTTCCTTGAGTTTCCCTGGTTTTCCTTGTCTGTGGGAACAGTGGTTTCCTTTATTAGACACGGGGCTTATTTTAGTACAGGCCGATAAATAAATCCGCTTTTCACGCAACATCGCAAATCTACTTTGATATCCCGCGAGTGCACCTAACATTTAAAGTCAAACAAATCTGGCAGCCATGTTTACTAAAGTAAAAATTGAAAAAGTTTTCGACATTACACAACTAAACATATCTAAATGAAATCTAATTTGTAAAGACACCCAGAGGACACAAGTCGTACCCTTACATCAACACAAAACATTCGTGACAACGCACTGTACTTATATTGCAACTGGCAACAAATGTTCCATTACTGTATAACGAATATAAACACTTTTAAGATCCCTAGACAGCGGGTGTATGAACCTTGCTGCAGCGTGTTAGGAGAAAGTACTTTGAGAAATACTAGTAAACGTGTGTTCGACAGCTTAATCTGCACTGTAAAAACACTTCCTTGAATGTTTAGGAAGTTATTATCCCAGACGCAGTATGGTACAGTTACCATACTTCGTCTTGTAAATATGCAAACTTTTACAGTTGTTACAATACAAGTCTGGTAACTTCAGTATACATTTGAATGTTTTATAAAATGTTTAGGAGTGCTACCATGGGTGTCAGGGAATCTATTCTACCATACCCACTTTCTTAACGCTCCTATACGCACGTCTGGTAAATTTACAAACTATTTTTTAGAGTATAGAAAAAAAGCCTTTAAAGCTATGCTTTTTATTTTTGTTTTATAGATATCATTCTTACAAACATGGTTTCGTTGCAACTCAAAATTACTAAAAAACGAGGCTTTTTCAGACTGCTGCCACGTAAAGACTACAAACAGAAATCGTAAAACAAAAATATAGAAGCAAATGTAGGATTATAATTAGAGATGATGGTATATCGCGAAAATGTTTTGTGCCAACATAGCCTTGAAAACACTGACACAACGTAGCTGTCTATAGACCAATAACGTGCATAAAATATTAAAATAGCGGTATTCTTATTGGATTAGTCAAATAGGGCAGTAGCTTCGCGTACAAGGAAAAGCCAGTAATCTTTTGATAAGCTGAACGTACGTTGAAGCCTAGCAAATAGTCAAGTTTTCCCGCGATAAATCATCATCTCTAATTATAATATGCCCTTTCCGACAATAAAAACGTAGTTTCGCCGCTGTTAAGTCTCATAGGAAAAAGCCAACGACTTCACGTCCCTGCGCATAAAGGCGACACGGTCGTCGACGCACGAGCCATTCTAGCCCTTATCACCTGCCTGCTTCCTTGCCTCAGACGCAGCATCTAGCGCCTGCTGTATAGGGCTTTTAACATGCACGTTTACTTCATTTAACGAGTGCAAAATGTCGCACTAAAACTTTGACATACTTACGGATTCTGTACAACTTCGCTTCGATGTCCTACGTGAACATCTGCAGTTCTACTTTATTGGCAGCGTGTCTTTTCATGTAAAGGCGTCACTTATTAAACTGTTCCAATCAGAGCAAGGTTACTGCGACATCTCACGTATGTGACTGGCGGGTGGACCGCCAAGACACTGACAGTTATAAACATATAATCATTGACTACAAAACAGACCTGCAGGTGTGCACGTAAGGTATTGAAACTAAGTCGTGCAAAAACCCCTAGCCACACAGACCAGGTAGGAATACAGACGTGAAATGACGTGGCGGCTCATTCAGAGAGGCAGTCCTCTTCTTTCATACATTCAGCTGTCATACGTTTCTGACTGTTATGCATCGGTCATTAGTAGAGGCCGGGGGTTCACTGACATGTAGGCTAACCTTGAAGTATGTGTGTGTAGTCAGGCAGGCAACAGCTGCTAATTAGTGGCTCTCTTGACACATTGTAACTATCTGACTGGACCTGCATTTTGTTGCTTCATTACAATTCACTGAGTGCTTTCCAGAAGGTGTCAAATAAGTCCCGGGCCATTTACATAAGTCACACGAACTTCAAGTTGTTTGAATTCTAGCCTGTGCTCAAAAGACACCGCGAAATTTTCAGGTCACTAGCCATTAGTATCCATTATTCTACTTCCACACAATAGAGCCATTGTGTCAAATGCTACCCGGGACAAGTTTGGTTTGTCGCGTAACCTTCACTTCAAATGAACATGTTGGAAGTAGTGTTTGGACATCCGTAAGCTGCGAACGTAATGATTAAAGGTGTCCTATATAACAAACGAATTTACGAACAGGTATGGATTCAGCGATAAGATTTTGAGTTTTAGGGACATGGGGAGCGAATTAAAACAAAACTAGCATTGCGTGGTTATTCCGATACTTTGAATGTCTACATTTTCCCCGTCAAATACACCAATGGCTGAGTGCAATGATCTAATCCTTCTCTATAAGATCTCCTTTATAATTGCATTTGTTTAAAAGGCCGATCGGCTATACCGACCCACCCCCTTCTTTTTCCATCATCAGGATCCATCACTGTTCGTGAATCTGCATCTACTTAGAAACTACAAACGACGAAACCGTAAGATTGACTTAGATAATGCATTCACCTCTTCAGACACTATCCTGAGATGTTTCAAGTTGTAAATCAATTCATAATAAATAATACCTCATATCCAGTCGGTATTTGTCAACTTGACTACATGTACAAATATGTAATATTATCAAACACTTGTACGTGTAAATTTTCACTTATTTTACAATGTAGCATGTAACTAACCTAAGTAAATAAATTTAAAAATGTACTTTTGATATGACTACTTTTATTACTTAAGGGTGCGGTGTACTACAATTTTCATCATCATTTGTTCATTTTTTATTTGTACCAGATTTTTTTCTTATTTTAGACACAAAATGTGACTAAATTTTGTTCTTAAGAAATTTTTTTATCTCTCTCAGTTTTCGCGTAATAGCTTCTTAAAGTCATATGTTTCCGTTTTAACGACTACACTAAAACCAACTGATATACCAAACTCAAAAAAATCACGGTAGATAAAGACATTGCAGGCTACAATGACATGCTCATAAAATTAAAGAATAAAAATTACTTGCATTAAAAAAAACATTGAATTATTAAAATTTTTATTTTCAGTTTCGGCATTTTTTTTAAATTCAAATAATTTTTTTCCTTTAATTTTAAGAGCATGCCATTGTAGCCTGCAATGTCTTTATCCACTGTGATTTTTGTTTTTTTGTTTTTGTATATCAGTTGGTTTTAGTGTAGTCGTTAAAACGGAAACATGCAAAATATGACTTTAACAAGCCATTACGCGAAAACTATGAGAGATAAAAACATTTCATAGGAGCCAAATTTAGTCACATTTTGTGTCTAAAATAAAAAAAAATATCTGGTACAAATAAAAAATTAAAAAATGGTGATGAAAATTGTGGTAGACCGCGCCCTTAAAACATGTATTTATTATTAATTTTTTTTTTCGGAACATTGGATGCTTTTAGCGAACATTGTGAAAGAAAAGTATATGCTGACTTGGTTTAAACTTGCCTTACGTAGGTTTATCGCACAAAAATCTTGGAGTGGAACTTCATCTTTGGAAACTGTCGATACATACCTGAAACAATACAACACTGAATTAGAAACACTAAATATAGCTTAGCTAAACAAGTACAGTACAGTTAAAATAAATACGTAAAATTTATTTCCATGAAGGAAGGCAAGTAAATTACACCAACATGTCAGAGAAAATCCACGAACAATGTGAGCAGTAAATAAAATCACCGTCAAGAATGTATGGGAGAATTTCATGTAACTAAAATAAGGTAAAGATTTTTAAGTGATTGTTGCAGTGGTAATTTACAATTAGAATTTATTGGTTTGTGGACACACGCCATTGCTCATGTTTTGTTGACTAAACTTGTGTTCAATGACAAAGTACAAAACAACAACAAAAAAAAACAGAAATAAACTCCAAAGAAAAGCATTCTTTTCTGTTTTTTTTTTTTTGTGCTTTGTCATTGAACACAAATTTGGTCAACAAAACATAAGCAATGGCTAGAGACACTGGTAAATCGCGGGAAAAGTTGATTGTTTGCTAGGCTCCAACATGCTGTATAAAACACTGAAGGTTTTGTACTAATATTGGCTACCGTTCATATGAAGCACCGTGTCCCTCTTCAACAGACCCAATTACAACTGTACTGTTTTAACACAGAACTTTGCCAGAAAACTGTTCACTCGTGTCACGATTGAGATACTACAGTTTATTGGAGACTAAGTTAAATATTTTCACGATTTTCCAGTGTCTCTAGCAATGGCGTGTGTCTCCAAACAAATAAATTCTTATTAAAATAAGACAATATAGACATATTTGCAGGTTTTTTTTAATCACTATTGTTCTAATTACACAGAATCCAATCAATAGGTGCACCTACAATTTTGTGGTAAAACGACTTTAGCATCATTTGTTTTCAATGCAGTGTGTGCATATCTACAGCACTGCTTCATGGTTTGTGATTGGATGTTTTGACTGCCACTTGCATGATGCTACAATAACTTTGTTCTGATTGCAGTCAAATGACAGACGTGCCTAAACAAAGCCACGCCGCTAATAACCACGAAGCAAAACTGCAGGTGTGCACATAAGGCACTGAAATAAAATGGTGCAAAAATATTTCACCAGACACCTGTGGTCTAGTTACATCTGATCAGCGCTAGGAAAATTTCTAAATTACGTTTTGTTTTTATTACTGTTCTCTGAACCTTTGTAAAATATAATAACTACAGAAGGGAAAAATTTGCGGCTTCACTGACCTGAAGACTAGACTTCAAGAACATGTGTTAACTGAAGCAAATAACACCTGTTCATTGGCTGCTCGCTTGAGTTTTGCAGTTAGCTGCCTCTTTGTTATTGGCTAGGTGCCTTGTAAGAGGTGTCAAATAAGTCAAGGGTCAATTTCTTGAAGTCTAGTTTGAGCACAAACAAAACGCGAATTTTTCAGGTCTCTAACTCATAGGTCCATTTAGACTTTTATTTTCTGTTACTGTCACCAGAGTCTAGTAAGGAAAGATGTTGACGTGTCCGAATTGTTAAAACAAGTGCGTGCCAGGTACTTGCAAGCTTATGTGCGTGCTTAGCAATTATATACAGGCTGTCTGTCCTCTTCTTTCGTACATTCAGCTTTCATACGTTTCAGACTTTCAAACATCAGTCATTTATACTCATATATATTATACCTTCATACAATAGATTCAAACTTTCATACATTAACTGACAAAGTAAAGTCATAAGTCAGCAATTCAACAATGTCAATTTTACCTTATTTTCTGGATATGGAAGTACCAATGTAATGCTCCAAGTTTTCAGACCATTACTTACTGTGTATGTGTCAAATAATTGTGAATTAAATAAAGTAACGTATAACTCAGTAAATTCAACAGCCCTTTTCATTACAATTTACGAGTATTGAAGGGCTTATTGACTCTTTTATGGAATGAAACCTTTTAGTAACAAGCAAGCGCATCATTCAACTTTAATACATTAGACTTTCATACATTTCTCCTAGAACACATTATATATGATAGTAGAGTACTTCCAGTGCTTTTTATGTCTGAGAAGTATTTGTGTCGATTGCCAAGGTTGGTATCACGTTAGTACATTGCTGTAATGACTATGTTAGGCGGAGAACGTGGTTGCGAGAGTATGTGAGACATGGAGTGATATGGGGAATAGACAGGTTGCAAAAATGACAATACACTGAGAAAAAAACTTTCAGGCCACAAGAAAGCATTTTTTCATGTGTACTCGACCAAATAATTTTGTAGTAGGTACATTTTTTTAAAATGCCCCTATTTAAGTTTGCAGTGATTACAAAGTTGTTGTACATCACTACAAACATATTTAGTAACGTCCATTTGACAAAATAATTTGTAACCACCCCAAAAACGATTTTTTTCTGAACGTTATCAGCTAGGAACATAACCATACTGGTTAATTGATACTGTGGCTGAAAGTCCTAATGAACGCTGTAGCTTGAAAGGAAAATAAAGTCACTGCTAGCACTCCCTTGATTTTTCCGCGTAACGATTTTTGCAGTATTTTATTTCAATGCCTTACGTGCACACCTGCAGTTCTGCTTCATGACCAGTGATTAGTTGTCGCTCGTCTTGGGACTCTATCCGCTAACCACAGAACTGTGGTGTCGCAATAACCTTGTTCTGGTTGGCACACTCAAATAACTGACGCCTCTACGCGAAGACGCATTGCCAATAACCACGAAACACAGCTGCAGATGTCCACATAAGACACTGAAACAAAATGGTGGAAAAATATCTGCCACGAAAATTAGGAGTCCCTAGTTGGTGACTTTCAGGAGTTGAAAGTCGCGAACCCTAAGCCGAGAACCGGCGACAACTGAAGCTATATCCGAATAGTCTGTATGTACTCGGGTTAATAAAGTTAATTCTAAATTGAACTATGAGCGAGTATGTCAAGTTATACGGAATGACAATTTAAAAAAAATGGAATTTTTACAGCGCTGAATTAATAAAAATCACAATAATAACAATAATAATAATAAAATACTTAGATACACAATGTTTAATAGAATATTGTAAAAATATTTTTTTTGCAGAAAATATTTATAGTGAAAAAATGTGAGCATTGGTGGAGTAAAATTGATTTGCATACTCCTGAAAAAACATTTCAAAAACGTAAACAAATTTTTCGTCTGTAGTACTACCCAGCACAAAGCAATATGGCTAGTATTATTAAACAGCCAGCTAGTAAGCAACTTCGTGTACTTGTCACGTATAGAGCATACTATATTAAAAATTCGGGCAATGCTAGTATAGATGGTTCGAGATAAGGTTGATTACTTTTGAAATCCTTCTTACTTTATACATCTCCGCTAATTTATAATTTCCTTCCAATTTTTAATACAAGTAGTGCAACCTAAGTAATAGCCAAAGTGTGTAGATTGTGCAGAAATCAAATTTTTTATAATCTTATTTATAACAAAAATAATAATGTTTTAATCATTATTCCAGACATGGTAGTCTCAAAAAGTGCTCACTTTATCGCGAACAACCTATACATAATAGATAAAGCCTAGAGATAGTGGCAAATCGTGAAATCTTTCCGTGCCAGCGTATTTTTTAAACCTTTGTAGAATCCCTTCACCTTGTGTTATTGGACGATATGTACGTGCCATGACCTAGCTGTTCACAGACGAATCACAAGCGTCCAGGGGTGGTGTACCAGGGTTATGATTGGTCCTGTCAAATGGAGGCCACCAATAACGAAAGTAGAAAGTCGGACACGAAAGCGCTACATTGAAGCCTAGCAAACCGCCAACTTTTCCCGCGATAAAACAGTATCTCTAGCAATGCGACAAGCACGCGTATAGCCTGTTCACTATAAACTGAGCACAAAGCAGAACTTGTAATTGATTAAAATGTATGTTTTATTGGGCAAATAGATGTTAACATTTGAAAGTGTTGAAAGGTTTTACACTGGGTTTTAGTTACTTGGAAGCCTTCATATTAAAAATAGTACAGATGTCTGCAAAACGGCTCGAAGGAAATTTTATGCAGTGCTCACTTAATCGTGAAAGGGGTATATGTATATACGAGAGAATGTGGGTAAAACCTGAGCCGTGATAGAGAGCGGATCAGTACGGAGATGGCCGCAGGGTTGTCGAGGGGGGCTCTGATGGCGTCGGGGCGGCAGGTAGGCGGCGGCTATTTGCGGCGTCTAATCAATACCGCCGCCGGGGGTGGAGAGTGGAGGCACCCAGCCACTCAGCCGCCGCCCCTAATATTCTACCATTCACCTTCCCTTACCACTTACACCTCCACTGCACCATTGGGTATGTGCAGGCGCTCGTAACTGGGATAGGGAAAACCAATCCTGAAGAGTTAGTAGACGCTAGCTTTATTTTACGTTTGAGGCACGGAAACGGGGAAGGCGTTCAGTCGAACATAACTCGTTCGTCAAACACATCGCTTCTAGGCGCGAAGGACTTAACTAGCGTGTAGTGTTTTCGAAGAAACCGTCTTTCAACGGAAATTAAGGGCTTGTTCCCGAGTTTTTTTTTTTTTTTTTTTCAGACTGGTGCCAATAACTCAAAAATTTTTACTCAAAAGTTTTGAAAAAATTTGAGTCAATGTGCAATCACACGATGAACAATACTGTGGACGCGTTTTTTAAAATAATGTACCATTCGCCTGCAAAAAAAAATTTCCTTCATTTCTGCTTATTTTCACGACGAAAAACGTGGTACTTTGGGTAATGAAATCTTTAGAAAAAAAAAACCGTTCAGTATAATTCTACAAAAAAATTCAGCTACAAATTATAACATATATGTGTCAAAACATTTTGATATGAGTATTAGGTAGCAATAAAAATAATATTTCCGAAATCACTGCAAAACTCCGTAACAAGGCCATAAAGCGTTGACCCAGTTATTTTATTTGTGGAAAGTACGTGATAAAGGCCAGTGCAGGTTTCTATGATTTAGTTTCCCGATTACGGTTGATATTTTTCCAGCTACAGCAAAATGAAAAAGTTATTTTCAGCATTTTTGAGGAGCTTGGAAATCAGGTTTTCAATTGGCAGACGACATTTTTTTTTAATTACAGGGACACAGTTTGAAGTGTGTCTTCTTTTCGTAGATAAACTCATTGGAAACATTTATAATAGTTATACAAGAAAAAATACTTTCCGTACCACGCTACATCACGTATCACGCGCCAGGTACACTAACTCTTCAGGCCAATATCTTTACTATCTACCGTTTTTGCGATTATTATTCTTTTAAACTTAAACAATAACGTTCTTTTTAAGCAAAACTATTCCACATGTGCCCATTGCTTCAATGTACGAAAATAAAACATTTCAAACGATGACGGAAAGATAGTTTCAAATCAACACATCAATTACAAAAATAATTTCGGAGCCTTTCAAAATGACTAAAAACTGATTTTTAAACATGTTATACCCGAAAAAATACTCACGGGATTCACGTTAAGGCTCGGCTTCAGGCGCCATATTGCATTTTATTATTTTACGCTTTTTTGGAGTTCTAAGAAGAAAATTGTTAAATATGCGATTATACTTCAAATTATATTTAGGCCTACATTTCGCTACAGTACAGACCTTGCGATTTAGCTGTTAACTTACAATTACACCGCAATGTGTGTGACAATTTTTTTTTGGTATTAAAAATTTCCCCGACAAACTGCGACCTAACCACACATTACTAGCTCTATAGCCCTGCTTATATTGTAGCTCAAAGTAAATAGAATTTGCGGTATAGTCGTCGATTTAACATTTTTCTTCTCAGAATTCCAAAAAGCGAAAATTAATCAAATTCAATATGGCTACTGAAACCGAACCTTAATCTACTCTGTAAACATGTAGTGTACGTTACTTAAAACTTTTCACAGATAAAAATTTATTCCCGGTGGTGTCGATCACCGAATTTTCGCATGTGGAAATCGTGCCGGACGATGCCGTTGTTCGGCGGATTTTCACTGAGATCTCCCGTTTCCTCCACCCTCTCATTCCGACGATGTTCCACACTATCACCAGCGCTGAAGTCCTCGATTTTAAGGCGGCCGCCTACCCCACGCTTCAAATGCGGTGTAGTGTGTTCGTAAACAGGTTTTTTCTACGAAAATATTCCACGTGTGCCCATTGTGCCAACGTACGAAAAGAAAACAAACTTCAGACAAGGTCGGAACCTCATTGTTAAGACGCCACGCTCATTAAAAACACTGTTTCCAAGCGCTCCTACATGGCTAAAAATAGGCCTTTTCAGACTGCCGTACTTCAAAATGTACCAACCGGATGTATGTAAAACTCAGGTTGCGACCTGCACTGAACTTAGTTGCAGCTTTTCCATAAATAAAATTATATGGTCACCGCTTAATGTCCCCTAAAAAACCGTTCGGCGGGAACCTTGCATGCTAGTTTAGCGCTTGGCTCGTTGAGGCGACGCGGAGTTGATGCGCGCTTCAAGCTCGACCTTACTGCTCCGTCGCTTTTGAGCCTCTCACGCGCGGGTAGGCGGCCTCCTTAAACGCTGACCAAAATCTCTCATTCACTCACATTTCATCAATAAAAGAAAATGACAGACAGACGAGTAGTCTACGATGCCACTGCGCGCCGTTTCAGTGTCTTGCGGTAGAGGCGATACCACACCAGATGAGCCGGTCAACATCGCCCTTAGCGCTGTGCCTCTCTCACACAGACACACGGGCAGTAGGCGGGTGCCTCAATGTCCCATAGTAAAAATGGATCCGCGGAAATCAGGCAAGCTATACTCTATCCATTCTAAGGTTGCAGCTAATTCATTCAAGTAAATGACAATAACATTTTTGCACAGCATTAATTTCATTTGAAATATTGAAAAACACAAGGTAACTGTGTTACGGCACAATCAAAATGTGAGGAATCATGATATAATTCAATTGCTTTGATTTATTTCGTTAGCAATTTTTATTCCTGCTGCTACCTTAGAGTGGACAGAGTATAGCTCTGCGCTTGGCTCGTAGTGGCGATGCGGCATTTGATGGGTAATTCAAGCTCACCTCTACAGTTCAGCTACTTTAGTGCCTTTAACCCGCAAGAAGACAGCACTCTTAAGGCCATGATCTTTCATTTATTTCAAACAATTGCAAATAACTCCAATATTTTTTTAACCAAATGCTTTGAAAAAATTTGAAACTGTATATAGTCATACGATATACAAATTTGCCAGAGCGTTTGTTTTTAAATAATGTACTGTTTGCTAGCAAAAAAATTATTTTACTTCATTTTGGCTTATTTGAGACCACAAAACTTGTGATACTTCAGGGGCAAAAATTTAAAATTCCGTTTAGTGCATTGCATAAGAAAAATTTATATACAAACGATGATACATAAGTATTAAAACTATAAGAATGAATTTTCTGATGTATGTATTAATTTGCGGTAAAAAAAAATATTTTCGAAACCACTGCAAAACTAAAGAGTGAGGCCTAAAACTAGGATTACCGGAGTTTACCTCGCCCGTCGAGCGACTTACGCGACGAAAACAAATGCTGCAATGAAATAACGACGAATGGAAATAATGCGTCTATACTAGAACTTGTCATTAACAAATATTCTTATTTATTACTTTCAATAGTTAAAAATAGAATTACGAAAAGTTTATTATGAACACGGCAATCCAAAAACGTTTCTCTTCTACGTTTATTGTTGATCCGCCTTTGCCGTTTGTATGGCAAATTACCACGTGCCAATGCTGATTGCTAGAGCTACGATTATGTGGCGAAAATATTTCTGCACCATTCGATTTGCACGCCTTACGTGCACATCTGCAGCTCTACTTTATGGCCAGTGATTGGGTGTTCTAACTCTCGCTTGTGTTGGGGATCTACTGGCAAATCACAGCACTATGAAGTCACAATAACCTTACTCTCATTGGTGCAGTCTGGCCAAAGACACGCAGCTAATAACCATGAAGTAAACCTGCCGATGAACAGTAACGTGCTGGTACAAAGTGGGGCATTAATATTTCCGTGACAAAATCATGGCTCTACGAATTGCATATTGAGTAATGTTACAAAAAGCTTATTTTAAGCATGTTGAATTTAAGTGTTGTCATGCCGTTTTTGTATGTAAGCACACAATTAACCAGAAAGCGTATAACAACAATTCACGAAGAAAAACAACAACAGTAATTCATTTTAAAAGTAATAATGCAGATGTACCAAAGACTAAACATGAAAATTGTGCTGAATTTCGTGTTCTGACGTTGCTACTAGGGAGGGTTAATGAAGGGGCTTAGGGCCCAAGAGATATAAATGACATTCATATAATCTTCGCTTCTCACACTAACAGAATATTTTAGAACAGCTGGTTTTGTAAAACACCACCAAATTACGGGTCACGAGATTGTTTCACATACCTCTCGGCCACAAAATTATTAACTATACATTTTTACTGCCAAAATATGCACTAAACTCATGTTTCATGAAAATCCACTTATATCCCTTGGCTTCTAAGCCCTCCAAGCCAACTTCGGGAGTTTTCGGTGAAAATAGGATCTCTGTGTTTAACATGGGGGTTAGGAATCTGTTATTATATGTTGCCATGTGTGTAGTAAGTCCTGCGTAAAAACAAATGGAAACTCAAATTGGTCAATTTTTTTTAAGGAGTAAAACGTACTTGAGTTTCATTATTAAAATTCTGGCTACGTTAGAGTACAGAGCAAGTCTCTGTGGATTATTTAAAGTTAGTATGAACGGAACTACTGATTTAAGTCTATCGTGTAGAAACATGCGGAGTATAACATTTATTGCTTCAGAAAGTTTCAAATGGAATAACATTAACTAGTCTACATTTGCCTGTGGTGTTAGAAATTATATCCGTATATACTAGTTTGCTACAGGGAAGTTAGATTTTTCATAAATCAATTAGAAACAAGTATAGTGACGAAAAATACGTAAATCTAAAATGGCGTCTATACCTCCCATTTCAGTTGAGTTTTGTTCCAGAAAAACACGACATTGTGTACAACCACTTTTAAGAGGTCAATTTTCCGATAAGAACAATGTAATTTCAGGGGTCAGTTCTAAAGCACTCCAAAATTATCAGAATGCCAGTCCAAAGTGTTATCGTTCTGCCGCCTCGTTAGATACAGGCCACTTTACAGCAGCAGTTACTGTACATAGGCTGAATAAATCCAAGGTAATACAGTGAAAGAGTTCAGCGCTTTATATTTCCTACACACTATCTACACGACGCAAGATTTTATTTATCCACTGACCGCGTATATTTTTTCACGAAACAAAGGGTTATTTAAACAACAATCGTGTTACTTTCAGCAATATATACAGAACTCTAGTTCTAATTTGTAAAAATTATTCTAGGCGCAGTTGTAGAGATGTTGCAACATAATGGGCAGCGTTCCGAGACGTTACTATGCGAGTGAAATTCACTCTTTGACTGTTCTGAAACCTTCACTTGCTCTGGCGGTGTCACGAAACTTCAAAGAATGTACTCTGATCATCTTGGCAGAGTAAACATTTTATTCGCGTGATTTCGTTGAGTAACTGATAGTAAAATTCATGTTTATGAGGAAAGAGAAAATGGAGCGAGAAGTTTTAGAGTTTTTTTTTTTTTTTTACATGTTCCACTTTGAAAAATTATTGCAGTACGGCCTAAGTAACAGTATTAAGTTGTACGTACATATATAATCAGTAAAATAACTTTAAGTTTCCAGTATTGAAATGTCCCTATAAATAATCCTTTATAATATGTTAAATAGGCACAGACCAGTAATTTTCAAGTATCGCTACTCATGATCATACAACATGTTTTTCACACGCTGACAATTTTAATGTTTTTTAATAACACTGGCTAAGGAAAAGACAAGTATAAATGATTTTTTAATCAGACATACTTTAAAAAAAGCTATAGTGTGGAAGACTATGAACACCAAGAAAATTGTGGGGGCCTCGCTCTTTAGTTTAGCAGTGGTTTCAAAAATATATATTTTAACGCAAATTAATACATAGGGCCTATATCAAAAATTCATTCTGGCAGTTTTAACACTTATATATCAACTTTTGTATATGAATTTTTATGTTGCAATACACCAAACTGATGTTTAGATTTTAGCCTCTGAAATAGCACATATTTCGTTGTGAAAATAAGCCAAAATGAGGCAAAATAGTTTTTTGCAAGTAAACGGTACATTATTTAAAAAAAAACACTCTGGCAAAATTTTGTATCGTATTACTGTACACAATCTCAAATTTTTTAAAGCATTTGGTTAAAAAAAATTTGAGTTATTTGCAATTGTTAGAAATAAATTAAAGATCATGGCCTTAAAGGTTAAAAAAAAAACTGTATGTAATATAAAAAAAGTAGAAGAAAAGCTATAAATAAATGTTTTAAACCACCCTAACATAAATTAACCAAACTTAAAATACCCTAATGTGCACTAACATAACCTAAACGAACTTAAGATACCCGCGTTTAGAATTAATGGTGTCTGTTTACTCTAAACCCGTTCCAGAAAAAATTTTACTCAGGTTTTACTCTGCATTACTCTGCATAACTGAACTCTGCTTCTTGAGTAACGTTCAAAATGCAGCCCTGGTAATCAATAGGTAGATAAGGAAACAGGAGGACTAGGCCAGCCCTCGTGAAGCAAGTATTACTCTGGGTATGCTACGATGACAGGGTGGCTACAGAGTTCCTGCCAAAAAATTCCCTGACGTTTCCCTGACATTTGTATAGCTGAAATATTTTACCAAAACAAATTCAATTTTTTTTTCTGAAAAATACTTGACCACAAATCACAACCAAATGTAAATTAAATCTGATTTTAATATGCCTTAAATTAAATCATAACATTACTCACCAAACGATTGCTTGTGAAGCATCAAATTACTCATCAGAAGTACAGAATTTGGTGCTGTACTTGTGTTAACAAATAACCACTTTCACAAAACAAGTCAAATTTTAAAACAAAGTTCACACAGTTGCACCTAATCTCACAAATAATATAACCCTGATAAAAACTACGTCTGCATACTACCACCACAGCAGTAATTTCATGTACAGCATACCTATATACTTTTAGAAGAAACATTTCAACTCTTCAGACGAAGAATCAAGTTTATTTTGAACAATCAATCATCATAATATCACTTTGAAATGTTTACTTTGTATGTTATTTTCCCAGTATAACCAATGTAAAATTGTAATTTTTAAATGAAGACAACAAAATGAAAAGGCAGTCGGTACACTATGAACTTCATATCATCCGGAATATCATAATTTTTATGTACATGAATGAATCAAATTACTGTGTAAAAATGACAAACCGACAATTTATGTTTTCAACAAAATTCCCTGCACAATGCTTGCATCCCCTGACATTTCCCTGTTTTCCATGACAAACCAAATTTCCCTGACATTTTCAGGTTTTCCCTGTTTTCCCTGCCTGTAGCCACCCTGGATGAAAATATCTAGAGCCAGTTAATTTTGGTAAAAAGAATTTCGCACCAACTCCTTTCAGTACCTTATTTTTACACGTGCAACTATGCTTCGTGGTTATTACCGCTGTTTCTGGCGTCACCCATTTGTCTGTGCCAATCAGAATAAAGGCGTTTGGCCTAAAAGTATTTTCACCGTAGTTTGGCTTAAAAACGTTTGCCGTAGAGCATGGCCGTCTTTAGTAGAAGGCCTGCGTCTTAAATGTGGCAATGCTGCATCGGAGACCTGCTGCCGGTCGCTCATTGGCTGACCTAGTCAGTGTAGACGTGAACACGCCACTGAAGCTGCATCTATACACGTTGCAGAGACTATGGTGGCCAAGAAGTGACAAGCAGCAGGTCTCCGATGCAGTGTTGCCACATTCAAGACTCCGGCCTTCCACTAAAGACGGTCATGCGTAGAGGCATTTACCCCAAAAATATTTTCTGCGCCGTCATTTACCCTAAAGACGTTTGCTCTAAAAGTTTGTCTTCTCCATAATGTTTGCCCTAAATGTGAATGAGAGATTTTGGTCAGCGCTTAACATCGAGGTCTTTAGTGCTGGTCTGTCACTGATTCCTATATGTCCTACATACCAACGAATCAGGGAAAGCTATTGTCATCGGGGTACTAAAAGCGCTGTTAGCAGGGTTGCCACGTCTGACAATAGCCTATACCAGGCCATTTACCTTCGGACCACTTGCATTAATTTTAAAATTACCTTATGTACTCAGGAGCTGAACTGGTTCCTATTTATGCTGTGTATGCGAGTTTCATTTTTTTTAAATCCAGAAAGGTAGCAGATTTATCGCAAAATCGTTACGTAGGAATGTTGGAAATTCTTTGTACGATGTATCCTAAATTATTTCAAAACCTAAGTTTGTATAAGTTTGGCTAATTATCGACTTATTTGAATTGTATTAAAGTTATTAAACCAAAATTATAAAAAAATTAGTTTTGAAAAAATAAAGCTACGTAATACACACAGTTTTCAACATTTCTATGTAACGATTTTTCGGGATCTGCTCCCTGTCAGGATTTAAAAAATAAAATTTACTAGCATAGCATAAATTGGGAGCCATCAGTAAACTATCTAACATTAAATGATTTAATTTAACACAGAAAATGAAACCACTGCCATACATACAGTTCACACTGACTGGAACAAGTATTTAAGAAATTTCCTATGAATAAAAAAAAACATATTTTTACCCCCGATGTTTGACATTTTAATAGAGGGCCAATACAAATCTATCTGCGTGCCATTTATGGCTGAAGACCTGGCTTAGACTTCTCAGTTCTATACATGTACTGAACACAACCGATTATTAAGGCTGGAAACTTTCCGAGAAAAGAATTTTGCTCTAGTGTGTTTCAGTTCCACACATGTACAACTGCAGTTCTGCTTCAAAATCAGTGATTGGAAGTGTTACCTCTGGCGTGTCTTGGTGTTTTACTATCAAACCCACAGACTTGTGAAGTTGTAGTAACATTATGGTGGTTGGCAAAGTCAAATGAGAGACATCACTTCACGAAGACACGCTGCCAATAACCATGAAGTAAAACTGCAGTTTTGCACCTGTGGAAATGAAACAAAGTGGGGAAAAATTATTTTCGCGAAGTAATTTTAGGATGCGTTAGATTTCAAACTCCTGTATATGTGAATATAGTTGCGTGTTGGCCGGGCAGCAGGCACATTACATCATGCTGGGTGGTCAGCCCTGTGAGTCAACCGGGTTTCGCAGCTATGTCGCAACTCCCGAGAGACGTCATGGGATTCCCCGATGACGCCAGTGCGAATACGTGATTACCAACAAGTATGACCAAAGTAATGTCTATTTTTAGACCACAGGTCACCATGTTTCATCAGCCATTGACGTCACTGTAAGGGCCGTATAAAAGCCTCGGTACTGCGCAACATGAGTCAGTCGGGAGGTGAGAGTCTTGTGGAGTCGTGACGAGTCTAGTAGTGAAGAGAGAGTCGGGAGATGGGAGCCCTGTGGAGTCGCGACGAGTCAGTCAGAAGGTCTTAGTCTGGAAATGATAGTCTTATGGAGTCAGTGAAGAGTCAGCCAGTCTTGTGGAGTCTTGTGATAGCCTTGTAGTGAGTCGTGAAGAGGAAGTAAAACCGAGAGTGGTGTGAGGCAGCGCCCTTAGGAGCGGCGTTGCCACTGGGACGACGATGGACGACGTTAAAAGTGACGGGTCGAGAAAAGACACTGACGGCGGCGCAGAGATGAGGACCCAGCGCCTTGGGTGTGGTATCACGACGGCGTCGAGGCAGAGCTGACGAGGTTTGGCGTCTTGAGGATGCCAACACGGCGGCGGTGGTCGGTGTCGAGTCTGAGTAACATCAGCGCTCTGCAGAAGGGACAGACAACACTAAGGTGTTGTGTGTCGGCGCGAGTCAGCTGGCGAGGTGTGGCATTCCGAGGATGGCAGCATGACAGCAGTGGTCAGTGTCGAGGCTGTGTGACGCCAGCGAGCTGCAGGAAGGATGAACAACACTTGTGGTGTTGTGTTGGAGTGCTGCAGAGGCGGTGAGTTGTGGAGAACAACACTGACTGTGTTTTGTCGGGGAGGGCAGTAACTGGCTACTTGAGGAGACTGTCCACCTGGTGATTCAAGAGAGGAAGTGCTTCGAGAGTTCGCTATTGGTCGTGCTAGAGGAAGGTGCTATGGTTGTGGAGATAGACTGGTGAAGACATCTTGGTGACTTCAGAGTCTACTGTGAGGCGGCAGGTGGCTACCTTCGGAGCAGTTTTGGACGAACCAAGAGGACTGTTGCGGCGGGCTGACGGGCGAAGAGGAGGTGCGCGACGGGAGTCGAACCGAAGACCTCAAGAACGAAGACAGCGGTGCACTCGGGGTGCTGCGCAGCACACGACGATTCATCACAACGACGGACTATTAAGGTTGTACACTGTCACTATTTGAAAGACTGTTGATTGGATATATGACTGAATTTTATTGTGATTTGTAGTCTTTAATTGATTGATGGTAAACATTCTTGTGCTTTAATTGTCAAAGTTAATTAACGTTCTGTGGTACAGTACTAATTGTGTGCATAACTAATTGTATTGTGAGAGTTATAGTTGATTACTGTTTTGTGTATTTCATAGCAGTGTGAGCTATTAAATCCAGTACTTAATTTAACTCTTTTACTTATAATAATAAGACCTCTATCCCAAAAGAACTCATGGGAATTGTTCACACGTAAAGTTTTATGTCTCGAACTTGTAACAATATGTTATCGCTAGTCTATCACAGTTTATTAGACTAGTACTTATGGAATCTGAACCAATAGCAGACTTGCATGAAATCTCGCACTGATTCATGCACTATCGTAAACCGGGGTTACTTTGACCATTTTCGGGGTTACTTAGACTATTCAAAATATTATTTTTTGAATTATCTAGTAAATAAACAGATAATCTGAGCCGAGTATTTTAAATAATTAATTTTATTCTTATAGCTAATGTTTGAAATTTTCGTCACTAAACAATATAAAAACCAAAATTTTGAGTGGTCAAAGATACCCCGCAATGTCAAAGTAACCTCGGTTTACGGCACCTCGTCACATGTACAACTGGCCACTCACTGGAGCAGCAGACAGTGTACAAGCTTTGAATATATATACTGGGTAGAAGTCGCGAGCCTAGGTTAAATTTTCTAATACGGTGTTGGTGAACTTGGATAATCCACCACCGCAATCGCCACCGTCGCTAGGGCATCACCTTGTGCTGGCTCCTAGCGGACAATGGTCGAACTCTTCAAACCCCCATCCCCTTCCACATCCGTCCTCCAACATGCATTGTCC
>PNEQ01130618.1:51195-107449 GCA_003012365.1 Medauroidea extradentata | reverse complement strand
CAAGACGAGACCCTTCCTCTCGGGGAGATTGGCTTACAATGAGATAGGGGAAGGACAAGGCAGATGGCTCGCACCCCCACCACTGCGACTTCCTCTAGACACGTCACTGTGATGAACCGCGCCCCCGGCCCTTAGCCACGCCTCTTAGCCTACTCGAACACGTGGCACGGAGAGCTATCTTCAAGTTTACTACCAGCCCTCGTAAGTCTTAACTTAGTCATGACCCGGAGCCGGAGGCACGACATACTCTCCCCCCCCCCTCATACCCTCAACCCAGCATCCTTACTGTCCTCGTGTGTCGACACGGCTAAACCCCGCCTCATGCATTAAGCAGACCTCGTGCGCCTACCCCGACATAGGGCCGTGAGACACCCATCCCACTACTACTTACATGCTCATCCCCGACAATGCCTTCCGTACCGCAATTACGGTACCGCGAATCAACGTACACTAATAGAGCCACTGGTTTCTGACGAAAGTTACTATGCAACACTTTGCTTCAATGATAAATAGAGCCATGATTTTGTGGTGAAAATATTTTTGCAGCATTTGCTTTCAAGGCGATACGTGCACATCTGCAGCTCTGCTACGTCGTCTGTGATTGGATGATATTACTCTCACTTGTCTTGGCGAACTACAGACGTACGATGTCACAATAAACTTATTCTGATTGGTGGAGTCAAATGTGAAACGTGTCTGAACAAAGATACGCTGTCAATAACCATGGTTCAAAGCTGCCGATGTGCAGGTGAGACACTGAAACAAAGTGCGGCAAAAATATATCGTGGCCCTACTGATGAGCGTGTACACCTGCATCACTGCTTCGTGGTCAGTGATTGGATGTTTTGTAGCTCTTCATCATTTTGGGGGATCTACCGGCAAATCACAGACGTATGTTATCCCTGTAACCTAATCCTCATTGGCACAGTCAAATGAGCCACGCCTCTGCACAAATACATGGTCTCAATAACCACGAAGCTGTGCTGCAGATGTGCATGTCAAGTATTTGAACAAGTTGGTGATGAATACTTTCCACCAAAATTTATAGTAATATAGCATGTCTCAAATAAGAATGATTGTTTTTGCTAGTAAGAACCTCAAGTTTGTGGCAAAAAAAATTTGTGCACAATTTTGCTACCGAGCCAGGTATAGCAAGAGTGTCACATTGGACTCGCAGTCGGAGAACCTGGGTTCGATCCCCGGCTCTCCCAGATTTAGGAGTTTCGCGTTTATTTATTTATTTTTTTTTTTTTTTCGAAATCGCTCTAGGCTAATGCTGGGATGGTTCCTTAAGAGTGGGTGGTAGATAAATAAACGCTGAAAACATTTACTGATTTTTGCGGTTTTTCCGTAGCCAATATGGATAAAACACTCAATGACAATCCTAGATGCCAGCTTTATGATTAAATATTTATCCAGAATTACTAATTCTTTACGCGTGATCTCTTGCGCCGCAGTTAAATGTACTAGGTTCCGGCGTCAGAGATTGTGCCTCAGAAGTTCGTAACACCGAAAATAATTTTGTTTCAAACGTTGGCTAAAACTATTGTGTATGATTGCCATCATTTAGTTTTCGCAAATTGGCTTGAAGAAACCTGCAGTTATATATTAATGCTTTTAGCGTTGAATTATGTACTATTCAAGACCAATGAATATCAGCACTCTCTCATATTCCTATGAAACTCGGAATATATGCTCTAAATCACTTTAATAGACAGCTAAAGCTGTCGCATACACTGTATAAAGGCTGGTGTGCGTGTGCGTTCCCGCACGCTTCAGTCTGAGGAAGGACGTGGAAGGGAGAGGTTACGTCGCTTCAGCTCTCTACCCACATAAGAAAAGGGAGCGTAAGAAATCGTCGCGTCGCAGAAGGTGACGCGCACACATATACCACAATGAGTCGACAGTTCGCATTGCTATAAACTTGGTATCCGCTAATTTTCAACATTAAAAACCTTATTTTCAGCAATACTTGAAAAATACGAAGATGCGTCCTTTTACGTTTTAATAACTTTTGTCCATTAGGCCGCGAAATCTAATCTTAGAGTAAATTATTTCATTTTGGCAAGTCTGATAGTTTTCCTTAGTTGTATGCGCCCGTAGTCATACATATTTTGACTTTGCTGTTATTTGAATACCGTGCATGCTAAAAATGATTCCATTAGAGGGAAATGCAATCTCAAGTGACGTCTACAAAACTGACATAATTTCGTACTCCAATAATATTACTAATTTCACACTTGCGCGGCTTCAACTAAGGCCATGGACGAATAAGGCCTTAAATTTTTTGGTACTGCATTAAGTAACATGTTCTATAATTATGTATATATTTCTGTCTAGATTTTATCGAATCAATTTTAAAGTAAGATATTTTATTATTGAATCTAGTGGTACTGTCTCAGATTTGTAAACTTTTCTGCTAATGTACTTAACTGCACAAGTCATTTGTATTATTTATCTCATTCTTGTTTGTTAAATAACTTTTAGGAAATGTATGTCGTAAGCTGCAAGTGTTTATTCCAGGATTTAGATTAGTTTTCATTTAAGTTTTGTCGCAGCTGTCAGCTTATTTTATTTTAACTACGTCAATTTTATGTACGTAGTTACTATTTTCTATTGTTTCTAGTTAGATTTCAACTCATTTTATTGCTACATTTGTGCGTGAGGTGTTCGTTTAAAATTTGGTTAAGTGTATGAGAAGGCATTTTAGCCTTGACTTCGCCAAGAAAATGAAAGACGAAATAAATAAATAAATCCTCTCCCAGCTCCTGTAATTATGCCACCATATCTATGACCTCGCTATCGGCGAGACGTAAAGCCCACTTACCTTACAATTTTGTTTCACCGATACCTTACGTGCACAGCGGCAGCTCACAATCACGGTTCTGGCAGCCTGTCTTTGAGCCTATCTTTGTTCATACACGTATCTCATACGTAGAGACGGGAAAAATTCGCGTGTTCACCGACGTGTAGGCTAGCCTCCAAGAACATGTGTGTATTCAAGCAGACATTATCTGCTCGCTGCTCGATGACGCAGTCAAATGGGCCTGCATTTAGTTATTACGGTACTATGGGCTGAGCTACTTCCAGCAAGTGTCAAATAAGTCACGGCCCAATTGCGAAAGTGGCACGAACTTACAATTGCTGGAATTATAGCTCGGGGCCAAAATAAAACACTGAATTTTTCAGGTCTCTATGTATGATCGAGTAATATACGTCTGACACAACGTAGCTGTCTGCAGACCAATAACAGGCATCAAATATTACCATAGCGGGATTCTTACTGGCTCAGTCAAATAGGGTAACATCTCAACGTACAAGAAAGAGCCAGTGAGCTTTTGTTAAGGGCGCGGTTCACCTCTTTTTTTAACGTCTTTATTTATTTTTATATTTGTACCAGATAGTTTTTCGTATTTTAGTCATAAATTGTGATTAAATCTTCCTCTTAGGAAATTTTCGTATCTTTCATAGTTTTTGCGTAACGAGTCGTAAACGTCAAAATTTGCACTTTACGGTTTTAAGTACGCCACTAAAACCAACTGACATACCAAACCGAAAAAATTCACAGTGTATAACAATGTTGTAGGCTATGATTTGAAACACGTAGGAACCAAAATAATTATGTTTTTGTATTTTTTAAAAAATCTGTTGAAATGTTTAAGTTTGCGTTTAAAAATTCAGTATTATTTACTAAATACAAAAATATACACCATTGTTATACACTGTGAAGTATTTCGGTTTGGTATGTCAGTTGGTTTTAGTGGCGTACATAAAACCGTAAAGTGCAAATTTTGAAGTTTACGACACATTACGGAAAATTTATGAGAGATACAAAAATTTCCTAAGAGGAACATTTAATCACAATTTATGTCTAAAATAAGAAAAAAATATCTGGTACAAATATGAAATTAAAAAAAGACGTAGAAAACTTAGGTGAACCGCGCCCTTAAGTTGAACGTACGTTGTTGGAACCCAGCAAACAGTCAAGTTTTCCCCATCATCAGAGATGATGGTTTATCGCGGGAAAACATGACTGTTTGCTGGGTTTCAACGCACGTTCAATTTATGAAAAGCTCATTCGCTTTTCCTTGCACGTGAAGCTGTTGCCCTATTTGACTGAGCCGATAAGAATTCCGCTGTTGTAGTTTTTAACGCCGGTAATTGGTCTGCAGACAGCTACGTTGTGTCAGATGTGTATCACCCAATCGCACATGTTGCGAGAAATTACAGTGTTTTCAAGGGTATGTTGACATAAAACATTTTCGCGATATACCATCATCTCTAACCATTATTCGCTAACCATTGCTTATGATTTGTTGATCAAACCTGTAAAACACTAAACATGCAACCCACGAAAACAACATGACAATTGTATGCCTACAAAACAAATCATTCGTAGAAGTATAAACAATTATTAAAACCATTCAAATTTGGCTAGAACTCCCCCCTTCCTGAAAGCGAACCGAAGTGGCAGGGTTGCCAGATCTATGGCCTCCGCATTCTGCTATAGACAGACATGCTGAACACCTAGAGGTGATAAGATAATTAGTAAAGTGTGTTAGTGTCGCCTTCTTCCGCACCTCAAGACTCGGGAAGTAGCTTCAAGAGAACGGAGTGCAGCGCTTGTGGGAGATGTACATATAGAGATGCCTAATCTTTTTGCCTCTCGCCTTTTTCTTTTTAAAAAAGCCGCGCCGCTATAGGCCTTTAGGGACCCATCAGTACCCCGTCGCGCCGCATAATGGTTTCCTTTTTCTCGCGACGAGAGGATGCTAAGGTTTTTCGCCTCCTTATATTCCTTGCAGCGTTTCTGGAGAGAGAGTTCTTGTTTATCCATCTCGCGTCCCTTGTTTTTCCAAGCCTTCCGCTCCTCTTATGAATCCCTAAACCGCCCCTTACATTCCATTTCTCAAACACCCCGTCACATCCTATCCCCTCCACAATCCTCCTCCCTCAAATCTTATACTTAATCGAGACCCAAGGAATACAGCAGAAGTAGCATCCGAAACGTTCCCTAGCAAGCTGTGTTATTTCAATTAAATCTCCAGATCCTGTTTTGTGGTAATTAATGGCTCTACCATAGCTGTCTTTAGTTGAAACCGCTTCGATGTGTGGAAGTTTACATGTTTGTACCAATAAGTCCCGAGAACAAAAAATTTTCTGCAGGATTTTAGAAGTAACCTGGTAATCGAGTAAATATGGCCACGTCATCGAAGAAACATGAAACCTAGTACACACGGCCATATTTCTTGGACAAGAAAGTGAGCATTAAATGTGCACAAAAAAAAAAAAGAACACTAGGCAGCGTTCTAGCTAGTATCTTACCAAATAAACTGTTTATTTCACGATCAACTTTCTTGTACAAGAAGGTTTACACAATTGAAATGTTTAATGCAGATTTTAGAACTGTATTTGGGTTATTCGTTGTTACTTGTGCAATGTTTATTGTGTCTGCACAAAAAATATATATATATAAAATTAAAAATGAAAAATGAAAATATCATGGGTAGCAGGTAATATCCTGCTTTAAGTGGCACGAAACACGATTTAGACATTATGCTTCAATAACTGCTTTTTGTCCAGCTAGAAGTTATTTGTTTCAAAATACTTCGTCTCTGGAGTTACTTCGTTAAAAAATAATTGCGCATACATACAAAATTGTTTGTTTACATTCGACTTGTACAAGAAAGATAACTAAAAATATAACCATCCATATCCCCCACTATACAAGTCCTTGTATGGTGACCGGTTGTGTGCTCTCAGACCTCTTGCCTCCCACCAAGGCGATCCGGGTTCGATTCCGAGCAGGGCAAGTCCCCGGATTTTCGCATGTGGGAATCGTGCCGGACGATGCCGCTGGTCGGCGGGTTTTCTCGGGGATGTCCCGTTTCCCCCGCCCCTTCATTCCGGCGCTGCTCCATACTCGCATCATATCACCCCTCACCAGCTCTAAAGACCTCGATGTTGCATGCTGACCAAACTATCTCACTCACTCTCACTAGCGCTCTTACCTCCCCTACCCGGGGCTACACTTAGGTTTGTCGAGCAGTAAGCGTTGCGACGCGGAGAAAGGTTCGACGACCTCGCGGGCAGGGACGCCAGGTGACTTGGACGCCAGCGGTCGACGGGGACACGGAAGGACGCCGTATGAATCTCGGAGTCGTTCCTTCCCCGCCCGTTCCCCTCATCTTAACATCGCCCACGCAAACAAACACCGCTGTTTTGCATGCCGTACGTCGTCGCTAGCGAGGTCGGCATATTTATACCCCAGACGCGGCGAGGCCGTACCTCTTCGGCGAAAAGTCCGTCCGTCTTGTCTCCTGTACGTGAGAGCTGAAGACTGTCTGCTAGACAATGGCGGTGTTGCGTCTGGCTGAGCTGTGGAGTAATTAAATACGAGTTCACAGAAGTGACTCTGAGACGTAGCCATATAAAGTTCCACGCCCCACTTTTTATACCCTAATAAAAACTGCTTAGTTAGCAATTACATTTTCACCTTGAAAACCCAAACTTGCACAAGGAAGAAACCCCCCCCCCCCCCATGAGAATGATTAAATAGCCTAATTTTGCACTTTAAAAATCCAAATTTCCCCGGGTGAAGTTTCCCCGCATTATTGTTGTATAACAATCACAGGTTCGTTCGTGAGTGAAGAGGTTTGGTCAGCGCTTAACATCGAGGTCTTTAGCGCTAGTGAGGGGTGATACGCCGGAATGAAGGTGCAGGGGAAACGGGAGATGCCCGAGAAAACCCGACGACCAGCGGCATCGTCCGGCACGATTACCACATGCGGGGACCGACCCCGCCAGGTTTTTCCAGGTCGCCGTGTGAAAGCAGTGGAGGGGAATGTCTTGGTTCCCTCTCTGTACACCCCATGCATTGTATGCGACCGTCTGTAGTTAAGTCTAATAGGCCTGTGCAACCCATGAAATGAAGGTTTTATCGGGAATAATTCTGGGAAAACTACAGTTTTGGTGGTTGGTAGAAACTAATAGCGGTACTTTTTCCCTAACGTCCTCGCCCCTTTCTTTTGTGTTTTTCCCACGACAACCGCGGCAGCCGCCTGGCAGGCGCTGGAACTGCGTGCAGCGTGTGCGGAGTTGCGTTTTTTTTCTCAGAGACCAGTAAACGTGCGTCCACAGTGCTTATCTACGAAAAGAAAACACACTTCAGACTGCCTGTGAATGTGACTTTCAAGACATCACGAATATTGGAAGAATTATTTTAAAGACCTCAAACTTGATAAAAAAAACTTATTCGCGCGGTTGTTTCTCAAGACATATGAAACGGATTTGTTCGAAATTGAGGTCTACAAGTACATTGGACTTGGCTACAGTGACGCGTTCAATAAAATGATAGGGTCGCCGCTTACTGTCCCACAGAAAAACGTTACTGCAGGAAAAAAAATTCTGAAACTAAAAATAAATATTTAAAAAATTCTTTTTTTTTTTTTAAATACAAATAATTTTTATTCTTTATTTTTATGAACATGACATTGTAGCGTGCAATGTGTTTATCCACTGTGATTTATTTGAGTTTGGTATATCAGTTGGTTTTAGTGTAGTCCTTAAAACGGAAACATGCAAAATATGACTTTAACAAGCCTTTTACGCGAAAACTATCAGAACTAAAAAAAATTTCATAAGAGCCAAATTTAGTCACATTTTGTGTCTCAAATAAGAAAAAAAATATGTGGTGCAAATAAAAAATAAAAAAATTGTGATGAAAATTGCCGGAGACCGCGCCCTTAAGCCCATGCGCTCTAGTTTCCACTTTTTTAAACGTATTATTGTTTTTACATCTTAACGAGAGCAGATATAAAAAATTTTTCTAGCATTTTTGTTTAAAATAGTTTTCTCAGTGTTGCCAAATTTTTTCAAGGCAGTAAATACAATGGTGTTAGCTAAATATGTAATTAACTAAATTCTGGTTAATCGACTTTTTAGTGGAAATCGCATAATATTTGGCTTTGAAAAACAATTAGTTATCACGGTAAAAACTATTTTTAACTAAACTGCCAGACATATTTTTGATATCTGCTCTCGTTTAAGTTTAAAAAATAATTATCACAAAAATAGTTGAAACTAAAGAGCGTGGCCTTAAGACCCTCGTGGGCAAAACCCGACAACCAATCAGAGCGCATTCATTGTTGGTCATACGCTGTCGATGTCCAAGGTCACTGATATTTAGTGATCTGAATTTGTTCCAAATTGTTTCAATTCCTTGCTTACACATCTGCAGCTTTCCTTCGTGGTCAGTGATTGGATGTTTTTACTCTTGGCGACTTGAGATTCTACCCACGTGTGGTATCACAGCATCATTTTTCTCATTGGCACAGTCAGATGACTGCATCCAATTATACCAACGAAATTATGTGGAAAAACAATACGATACATACAAACTTACGTAATGTCTTTGAATGTTCCTTGCAATGGGACAGAATGACAAACTATATTATTGTGGACATACGCCATTGCAATATTATGTAAGAGACTAAGAAAAACAGACAACGAAATACGAAAATAGGGAAAACAAGCCGAGATGGCTGTAGTCAACATATCCATAAACAAAACAACAGAGCATGGATGATCCCATAAGAAAGTAGTCAACAACAAATAAAGGAACATATAATGATGAACAAGCAAAAATAAAAGTCGGATTACAAAACAAACTAATATGTTAAACTCAGGACATCACAATTATGTCCTCACAGACAGTACTGGGACGAATACAATACAGGACACAAGACAGGATAACAACGACGACGTCACAGACAACATATAACGATGAAGACACAAAATAACATAGTAGATTTCCAAAGACCAATTTTTCACGACGTTTCCAGAGCTGACGTCTGTTCCCGTCTTCTTACGTGCTAAAGAAAAGAACTTAATAACAGAGAAAATAAGCTAAATCTGTTACACAAAAGATCAAAAGATAACCCAGGTGTCCTAAGGCTAGCTCAGCTAGGACAGAAACCTCGCGTGGAGCAAAAGGGCAGAAGCTGGCTTGATCCCGACACTCAGTATGTGTAGGGACTGCGAAAGCACGACCTATCGATCCTTTTGGCTTGAGGAGTTTTCAGCAAGAGGTGTCAGAAAAGTTCACAAATAGTGAGAAATATTATATATGCTGACTTAGTCTCCTGTTATTTTTATACAAAATGTAATTTTTTAAATTTTGGTTTTGCCAGTCAAGAAGAGTTCTTTAAATACACTTAATGATTAAGTGTTTTTTTTTGTCGGGTAACTCGTTCTAGCTGATCCACCGTATCGGCAACTCACCTATAGTCTGTTCACTTATATCCGAAAGCTGTATTTTATTGGAGCCAAGGACTTAAGTTTTGACAGTGGTGAAACGCTTATAGTGGTTTGTAGTTTCAGGGTAGTTTTCACGTTAAAAAATATTGAAGATGATTGCAAAATGGCTAAAAGAAAATTTTTTAGCAGTGCTCACTTTATCGTGAACATCCTATCTGACGTCATGAAATGTAAGCCAATCATAACCCAGATTGACTTCCAAAAGACCATAGTTGCCTTACTGCTTGTACGGTTGGCAACAAAATTACGCAAAATAGTCCCGTGTACTTTCCTATTTAAATGCAACACTACTGTAAGAAAATCAACGGAAATCGTCATAATTGTATTTTGTGTAATAAATAAACTTTTTAAATTAAACTTTATCGATTATTACTGACTGCACAAATTATCCTACACGCTCAAACATCAAGTGACGTGTCCAGAGAGGTTAGGCATTTCCCCTCGTTAGCCGTTACGTGCTGAAAGATACCAGTTAGGTGAAAATAGAACTTTATCAGGGCTTTTTTGAGTGCTCACTTTATCCCGAACCGCCTATAACAAAGCAGCCTATGTACCATGCAATGTGTACAGAATTTAAGGAACTCAAAAGTACACATCTAAAGCTACAGTAAATAATATTGTTAAATTATTATTCCAGACGCGAAGGTCTTCAGAAGCATTTTTTATTAAATACAAAATTATTTTATTTCTTGTTTTTACATATGTCAAATCATAGCCTACAACATTGTTATACACTGTGAATTTTTTTCGGTTTGGTATGTCAGTTGGTTTTAGTGGCGTAGGCCTATATGAAACGGTAAAGCGCAAATTTTTACTTTTACGACTCATTACGGAAAAACTACGAGACATACACAAATTTCATAAGAGGAAGATTTAATCACAATTTATTTATTTATTTATATCGTCTTTAAGGCGCAGTTAAGGCACGGATGCCTTTTCTGACACTGGACCGTTTACGACTCATAACGGAAAAACTATGAGACTTACACAAATTTCATAAGAGGAAGATTTAATCCCAATTAATTTATTCATTAATTTATTTATGTATTTATATCGTCTTTAAGGCGCAGTTAAGGCACGGATGCCTTTTCTGACACTGGACCCATTGCTCATATTACATTACACATATTATTACAAACATAAAATACAATATGCTGTACATTTTAAATAAGGAAAAATATTATCTGGTGCAAGTATAAAAATATTAAAAGATTTAAGATGGGTCCTCGACTGACGCATGGACGGCGTCGCAGCGTGTCACGCGTATTCTTTTTTACGCCAAACCGCTTAACTTATTCATATTATGTTTACCTACGAAAAGAACACACACATGAAACCATGCTTCTATGTTTTCAAAAATTCAGCACACTTCTTAGAAACATAATTTTCGGGCCTCTCAAAATGGCTAAAAACGGGCTTTTTTAGATTGCTGTAACTCCGAAAATATTACCTGAATTCGTAAAGTGCAGCGTGAGAGGCATGCGTTGGTATTTACATCATAGTATTAAAAAATGAAATGTTGTGGTAACCAGTTAAAAAGTCCCTTAGGAAAAAGACTACAAGGAACACCTTGCACGCCAGTTAGGGGCGCTGCGAATAGAGGCGATATGTTTCTCGTCAAGCGTGGGACACTGGCTCTTATCGCTACGCTGTTCCCACGCGTCAAAGGTGGAAATTCGACACCGGCGAGAAGGCAACTCAGCTCACACATCCATCGTGCAGCCAAGTTTAACTAATCTCTGGTAACTTAAACTCGCTGTGTTGTTGGTGGAACGCACCTCTAACTTAAACTCAGGTTTAGCTCTTCGTCGAGTTTTGTTAATCTCGCTTTGAAGCGAAGTTAAACTTCGTTGGTTGAAACTGGCCCTTCACCGTGAGCCACCTATAGGGAGACGTGGGTCTGGCGCATGCGTGCCCGAACCTCCGACACGCGCGTTTATCCCACCAAGACCACGGACAGAATTCGTTCCAGCCTCAAGTTGAAGAAAGAAAAAGGTAGTGGGAGGAAGAGGTGAAAAAGATTTTACATCCCCCTCCCTACAAACCTGTTTCATCCCTGCCGACAACAGCATCCTTGCAAAGGCAGTCTTCTTGGGTTCTTTCTCGCGTAGTCGAGATTTCCCCCCCCCCCCTTTTTTTTTCTTCTGCAGTGCAAGGAGGAATCGCAGCCCATTACTCTGTCACGCTATTACACTTTCCTCCTCCCCCCTGTCCCCTCCCTCGGTCTGATTTACAGCGACCACCCTTCTTGCAGCAACCTACCCGTTTTCACACACCGCACCATTGTTATTCCCACTCCTTCCACCCAGCATCATCCTAGCGTTACCATCAAGGGACCTTCATTCCCATGCATTGCAACGACCGGCGGAGTC
Source organism: Medauroidea extradentata (assembly GCA_003012365.1). Classification (NCBI taxonomy): domain Eukaryota; kingdom Metazoa; phylum Arthropoda; class Insecta; order Phasmatodea; family Phasmatidae; genus Medauroidea; species Medauroidea extradentata. The sequence goes on along the minus strand of PNEQ01130618.1, from coordinate 95,759 downwards.
GTCGTATATCTCACCTTTAAACACGCATGGACTTTACCGGCGCGAGAAGTCTGCTATTCATACCCCCCCTCCCCACCTTTTCTCCGCCCAAAAGTATCCTTTTTCTCTCTCTCATCACTGACAATTCCTTGTCGCACGTGGTCTGAAGGTACCCACGCTGATTCCATGGCCACCGCCGGAAATTACAAGATCAGATTTAGTCTCGGTTCTTGAGTGTTGGAACTCGCCATTTAGGAAAAATGGAACTTGTGCATTAAATTTGGCCTCCAAATTTTCTATAATGTTTAAGGCCTTGCGTTCCTGTTTATGCTGTTTTTGCGATTTAAATTTTTTAAATCATGAAAGGGAGCAGCTTGTAAAGGGTCTCATTGGCACCTCTATTAAAAGTATGTGTTTTAAATAGGTATTATATAATAGTGATCTTGTAATTGGTCCAGATAACGGTATTTGTAAATCATACACTGGGGGAGAGTGCGGCTTATGTCTCTGAGAGAAGGGGAAGTGTCGTCCCCGCACTATTATCGTAGCGCTGCCGGCCGCTACAGTTGGACCCTCCCCCCTACCTTCACGACGTCCCGTCCCTTCCTCGAGGGCTGGCGGGCTGGGAACACAGGGCCACCCCTATCACCAAACCACCAATCAGGGCTGTGCCCAATAAGTTATTAATTTATAGTAATATGGGAAACTACATATGTAATATTAACTGTAATCCAGGTGTATTGTGTTAATTTAATTTGTAACCTAAGAAAAAAAAAGAAAGTGTACTTCAAGTCGTCCATTCCGATAGATATTTGTAGTCCCGTGACCATCCCTTCCATTGCCCCGTTTGTATTTTTATTACATATCCTTTTCCATCCATTGACGTCTACGCCAATATACAGTGAAGCTAACAGTTCTCCTCTGAGTGTGTTATGTAATCTGGCCACCACAAACATTCAGCTCGAGGTAGCTAACAGCTGCTTGCCGTCTTGCCTGCAGCAAGAAAATAACATGGAATTTGCGTGTCAATAAACGGTTGAGAAGTAATTCCCACCTAAGAGGCCTCCCTAGATAAGCTGCATTTGTGTGTGTGAGGCAGGAGCGGTAAGGTTGCCGTTGACCGAGGTATGTAATGTATTATCGCCTCTCCGTGCAAGCCACTCAGTTGACGTGCAGTGCTTTGCTATTATCCTTCTTCCTATGGGACTTTAAGCGGTGACCAATTTATTTTATTTGTAGCCAAGATTGTTCAAAGTCTTAACGTTTGTTTCTGTAGTTTTGTTTTTTTAATCCGGCTATTATTCTTCCACATACGGCAATCTGGGAAATCCACGTTTGACCATTTTGAGGGGTCCGAAAATGATGTTTCTAATAAAAGTACCGAATTTTTAAAACTGTAGCGACGAAGTTTGAAGTGTGTGTTCTTTTCGTAGATATACAGATATAATGTGGGTTACATAATTTCGTAAAAAAAATAATAATAATAGCCGTAACTCGTTGCAACGCATTTGAAGCGCAGGCGGGGATGCCCCTTAAATTAGAAGTTTATGTGGTCTAGCTGAAACTTTGGTACTGTTAGCGGAGATGACCATAAAATATGTCTGTGGAAAACACGCAGCTATGTTCATTTTAGAAAACACGAGTAGATTCCTTATTAGAATTCAAAGTAGGACTGTACTAAAAAACTGATTCGTTTTTTGAGCTAGTTAACTATGACACTTATTTACAACCGCGTATTAAGCACAGCACGTGAATCCTGGGGACGGTCGTAGAAGAACAGGTCTGGACACTCGCCTATCTACCAATGTATTTTACTTGACCCCCTTGTTGTTTGGCTGTAGTCTGTCAAGTTACCGAGATTGTTGTACTTTTTGACGCTGTTTTCCGGGCGGTCGGACTCAAACTCCGTCCACTTTTTTCCATTGTTAAATTTATAGAGTAAATAAATATTGCTGGAGCCTTTTCTTAAATTTATGTGCGAAGAAAGTATATCATAAATTGATAAAAAATACATTTTGATAAATTGTTTATCTTAGCGGAAAGGAAGTGGGCGGAGTTTAGTCCGACTGCCGTAACATCAGCGCCTATAAAACACATTATTCTCGGTATCTTGGTGAACTACAGCCAAACAACAAGGGAGTCAAATATCCAAGCGAGTGTCCAGACGTGTTCTTCTACGGCCGTGATCCTGGGCTAAATTTTGAACAAAAATATTAGTGATGAAATGTCGTACGATGACATTTTACATTCACTATGTGGCAACATAGCATTGCAGTTAGTCCCCTCTTGCTCTCTACTACTGTTCTGTAGTTCTGTTCTGTTAAGGTTAATTCTACTACAGGTTAGAAAGAAAATACGTTTTCTCATGGGAGATCTTGGCACAGGGAAAATTTCTGCCACTAGTTTCGCTTCGATCGCTAAGAGACCAGAAAAATACGAAACCGTAGTAAAATTAAATATATATAAACTTTGAAATTATATTAGTCATTTAAATTAATTGTAAAGTGAAAATAAACCGATTTCGCGTTTTAAACTATCAACTTAATGTAACTTACAATTCAGGATAGCTATGTGATTGGTCAGGTTGCTGCACTAGCGATACCAGCGCTCAAGTGGCAGACATTTTCCCTGTGCCAAACTTATAACATTGATCTTTCTAACCTGTAGTAGAATTAACCTTAGTTCTGTTATACGGGTGCAGGTTCAAATCCCGAGCAGTCCAAACATGATTCTACGTTTACTCGACGTAAACATACATAAACTAATTCCTGGACGTGGAGCGCAGGGGAGGACTTTCTCCATGCAGTGACTCATATTTGTTTCTGAACATCCTTTATATATAAAAGTAGCGTGAAATTCTGGGTCCAGGTAAAAAATCCCACGGTGTCGTGTAGTATGAATCCTCCAGGTGACCAATATGTATATCACACTCCTAACTAAGATGCTAGTTTGCATGATAGCATTCACATCCTCAGTTTTTTACTTCGTACGCCCGTACGCTAAGTGGTTGTTGTGAATGCAGCATGTGCAATCGTTAGACTCAATTAAATATTAATTTGTATTGAGAAATCGTTTGTCTCGTGTTCATAAATTTTTTTAATTCGATTCAGAAAATTAAAATAAAGCACGATTACCTATTACCGACATTTTGTTACGACGTAAACTATTTCCGCGCATGTCTAGATTACATATTGGTGTGAAATCAATCTCTAATGGTTAACTTACGTTCATGTATTCGTACGTACGCCAAGACCATGGTCTTTAATTCATTTCAAACAATTTTAAATACTTCGAATTTTTTTATTTTACCAAATGCTTTGAAAAAAATTCAGACTGTGTACAGTCATACGATACACAATTTTTCCATAGCGTTTTTTTTTGTTAATGCACCGTTTGCTAGCAAAAAAAATGTTTTGCTTCATTTTGGCTTATTTTGACAACAAAATATGTGACATTTCAGTTACAAAAATCTAAAAATCCGTGCGTTGTTCTTCACCAGATAATTTCAGATACAAATGATGATATATGTGTTAAAACTGTAAGAATGAATTTTTTATGTATGTATTAATTTGCGCTAAAATATATGAATATATATATATATATATATATATATATATATATATATATATATATATATATATATTCGAAACCACTTGAAAACTAAAGAGCGATGCCTTAAATGTGGTGTTGTGAATCAGCCTTCATTCACTTTCCCCTTCCCGTCTTAAGCTGGATTCACAACAACCACTTAGCGTACGTGCTGCGTACGTTCGTGTAAAAGTAGAAACACCGATTGTGCAGTGCATGCTAGCATTCACATCCTCGCGAAGCGTACGTACGTAGTTGAGTTGATAAACTTTCTACTTTGTACGTACCTACACGGAGTTGTGGTTGTGAATGCAGCGTGTGCTCATGTAAGACTCAGTTAAATATTAATTTATATTGAGAAATAATTTATCTAGGGGTCATAAATTTTTTAATTCTCTTTTTAAAATAAAAATAAATTACGATCATCAGTTACCGACATTTTGCAATGAAATAAACATTTTCCACGCATGTCTAGATAAAATTTTGTTGTGAATCCAATCTCTAATACGTAACGTACGTGCGTGTGTTCGTACGTACGTCAAGTTTGGTTGTAAATCCGGCTTTATCGTACAATCCTTCCTCTGTATCTGTATCTGTCTCCCTCTCCTCCTCCCCCTCCCAACCCGTGCTCCGCTCAGTGAGCGCATGCGCGACGTGTCAGCAACCCGCAACCTGGGTGGCGCGCGCAAATAAACAACTTCCCCCCCCCCTCAACCACCTTCACGTTCCTGTCTCCTATCCGTCTCAGGCGCAGATAGACGTCTGGCGTCCGGACGCCGCCACGCCCACACACGCCAGTTCGCCGGCGTCGGCCGTGGCTGGCGGAGGTAAGGTTAATTCTGCCACAGTTTGGGAAACTCAGCGTTGTTAGTTTGGCAAGGGAATAATTCCGCCTCAAGTCACGCTGCTGTCGGTAAAGACAACGAGCTATACAGTTAACATAGAGGGGCGGAAACGCTTCCAAAGTGAAGCCCAATTGAACGGCTGTTTTTACCCCAGAAAACATGGCGAACAGCAGTGCGGCCAACATTATGTAATAAATCCTTCATTATGTTCGCATAAAATCCGTTACTTTATAGCTCCACTATATTCCCACTAAACACAGGAAAAAATTCCAATAATTATTGTAATATATTATACTCTAACAAAGTTTAACTTAGCATAATCGCTCTCGTTTCTCGGCCGGAAATAAGAGTCCGCCATTTTATCTAGAGTCAAAATACCACGTTCAATTGGGCTTCACCTCAGAGCCTTGGAGATTGCTGTTTCCGCCCCTCTATGTTTACTATATAGCTCGTTGGGTAAAGGACTACGAACCTTCCCGAGGTCGTAGCCGAGTATTCACGAATGTAGTTTAACAGCTTTCGTCGTGTGATAGTTCTTCGTTTGGCTCACAAGACCGTATACACAATAATTTGTTGCAGCCCCATTCGTGAATCTTCGGTAACGACCTCGGAAAAGTTCTTAGCCCCCTTGCTGATAACAGCGAAACTGACGGCACAATTGTTCCCTTGCCAAACTCGTCCGTAAGGAATTCGTTTATCTTCCTAACCTGTAGTAGATTTAACCTTAGCAGTGTATGTTTAAAGTCTCTGCTTTTTGGTGAAAATAATTTCAAATCAGCCTGTTTAAGTTCCTTTTGTGCACACCTGTACCTCTGATTCGTGGTTATTGGACAGTGAAGTAACGAAGTTAAGGGGGAGCAGGGGTTGTGACCTCACCCCTGTGTCCCTGGTGTAAAGTTTTATTTTCAGCACTATGTTAAAGTTTTGTATGATAAATCTATTTTTTTTACAATTTCCACTTTATATCTAAAGTGTTTAAATGATAGCAAGAGAAAAATCTTGATTTGCACAAGCCAAATTAACTTTGGAACCCCCCCCCCCCAATCCGGGAAGAGTTTATTAAACTTGTGTATCCTTCCTCCTCTCCTCCTCAAGAAATTTCTGGCTACGCCACTGTTATTGGCAGCATAGTTTTCTACAGAGGCGTCGCTGATTTGGCTACTTCGACACCACACGTCTGTGATTTGCAGGTAGAATCTTAAAATACTGAGAGTAAAATAAATTAAAAATAGCATCATTGACCCTGTAGCAGAGCTGCAGATGTGCACGTAAGACATTGAAATAATTTGGTGCATAATTCTTTTCTTATAAAGTCAGTTGCTCTATATATGTTCAAATATCTCCCCATCACGAGAGCGTGGAACATAAATACATGCTTGAATCTTCATTGAATTTGGGATATTACCTATTTTTTTATTTATTTATTTTTATTTAAACTCACGTTTAATTTATTGAAATCGGTACTACACTTTCTTTATTTGCATCCGCGTAACCCATGAAAAACGTAAATAAAATGAGCGTTTATTTTAGCTCAGTAAAAACGTGTGCCGTCAAGTTGATGTTCCTGTGACGTCATTGGACTTGGACTTGTCTGGTATATATCTATTCTGAATGGCTAAAATGTCCACAACCATGTGAATGTGAGACTTATGCTATTCTTACCCATTCACTGAAGGTGATAAGAACGGTATATATACATGTAAATATAAATGTACTTTTCCCGAATAAATTCTCTCTATTGGCGATTCGGGATAATTTGAGCACTCAAAAAAGCCCTGCTAAATTTCTATTTCCAGCCTATTCGTATCTTTCCGCGCGTAACGGCTAACGAAAGGAAATACATAACCTCTCTGGACACGTCACTTGATGTTTGCGCGTGCAAGATTAATTGTGCAGTCGGTAGGAACGTACTGTATATACAGTTTTGGTAAAAAAAAGTTTATTAATAATATTAAACACACATATGTCGATTTAAATTGTTTTTATTTCAGTATTGTTGTACTGATTAAAAAAAAATACGCGGAACTATATTCTGCGATTCGCTGCCAACCGTACATCCGGTAAGGTAACTAATTGTAACTGTTAAATTATGTGTGGTAACGACTAGGGAATTTTTTCAAAGGTTAAACATATGAAAGCTGTAAAAATTTACAAGTTTAAATTTCCGTTAATTCATAATTTCCTGGCGCTTTTCATTCAAACAAAGCACTGTAAGTAACAATCTAAGTATATTGCGCTGACTAAATTTTGATCACGTTAATGAAGATGATAAATGTTATGACCCGTGTCTTGGATAACTATTCGGAGTTTCAGTATAGGAACTGGAGCAGCTAATAACCGATGACTAGAGATGATGGTATATCGCGAAAATGTTTTGTGCCAACATAGCCTTGAAAACACTGACACAACGTAGCTGTCTATAGACCAATAACATGCATCAAATATTAAAATAGCGGTATTTTTATTGGCTTAGTCAAATAGGGCAGTAGCTTCACGTACAAGAAAAAGCCAGTATACTTTTGATAAGCTGAACGTACGTTGAAGCCTAGCAAATAGTCAAGTTTTCCCGCGATAAAGCATCATCTCTACCGATGACCCATTTCACGCCCAAAGAAATATTCTCGGTACTAAAATAAGAACTGGAAAATATGTTTTCAGGTTTTTATAATTTCTTAAATACATTTCGTGTTCCCGCAACACTACAAAATGTGGAACTGTTTTTAGTTACAGTTATTTTTCCACCTCTGTTGTATGTTAAGTTCAGCATATTGTCAGAAATCAGAAAGCCTATGCTTACTTTCGCCACGCCACACGTGAAAATTAGCACAATCCACTTGACAGTACGAAAATAAACCAACGTTACTATTAAAAAACAGATATTCTTGTGTTTGTGCTATCTGAGGCCGTGTTTAAACTTAAGAAGTGTGCTCAACTCTCACTGGACACTCTCCCTCTGGCTCACTCTATTCAAATTCGTGCGTCCACTCTCGCACTATGCACTCGGCACACTGCATTCTGTCGGCAGGAATTGTAAACAATGAAATAAATAATTTATACTGTTAACGAATAAGTTAAGGTAGGATGTCTTAAAGCTAAATAAATGCAAAACATTGAATGACTTCGTTGCTGATAAACTTAAACGACGTATCGATGTCAATTAGGACATCAAAATGCTTAAGGCTCGGTTTCAGTCGCCATATTGCATTTATTTATTTATTTTTTTTTTAATTCTAAGAAGAAAAAAGTTAAATATGCGATTACACATCAAATTCTATTTACATTTCGCTACAGTAGACCTTGCGATTTAGCTGTTAACATATAATTACGCCGCAATCTGTGTGGCAAATTTTTTTTTTTTATATTTATAATTTGCCCGACTGATTGCGGTGTAATTATAAGTTAACAGCTAAATCGCAAAGTCTGTACTGTAGCAAAATGTAAATAGAATTTGATGTATAATCGCATATTTAACTTTTTTCTTCTTAGAATTCCAAAAAAGCGAAAAATAATTAAATTCAATATGGCACTGAAACCGAGCCTTAAAGACAATGTGTGGTCTAAAATATATTATTGTACTAGGCATCAGTATTTTTTTCTGTACGCTACATGTTTGCAAATCTCAAATTATTTCATTAAATTTCTTATATATTTTTTGTGTAAATTGCACAATATTTGCATTTTTTTTTTACTTTGGTGCATTTGTGGCTGTATAGTTTACGTTCCAGGCCACGAATATAAACGAGATGAGAAGAAGAAATTTTATAATAACTACAATGCGTTGAATACAACTTACTGTTCTAATCTGCTTTGATGTATTTTTAAATACACGAATGTAGGTTTCAAAATAATGAGTAAAACTAATTCTCAGTAAAACACAAATAAGTTAGGTTAAACTTAAAACAATATGGCTGCCACAGAGGGTGCGAGAGTGAGCAGCGAGTGAACATTGTCGCTCACCCTCTCTTTTGCCCACTCTCCCTCAAATTTGGACATCAGGAAATACACTCTCTGACGTCAAACGGGTGCAAGAAAGCACTCTCTGTTTGGACATGGCCTGAGAAATGTACAGTTGAACGTTACAACATCGAACTACTACTACTACTACTACTACTACTACAAAACCGATTTTGAGTATTTTCGGTGTATTTAATGTGAGTTAAGTAATTTGTGAATAACCAAGCTCTGCTCACTGTACATAAATATAACTATAAGCTGTTCGGGATAGAGCTAAATTTATATTTTCAACCAATTCCTATCTTTCTGCTCGTAACGGATAACGACGGGAAATGTCTAACCCGTTTGGACACGTCACTTAATGTTTGCGCGTGTAAAAGAAATTTTTAGTCGGTAGGTACCTTTATAGTTATATAAGAATAATTTTATTAATTACATAAATTACATTTATGTCGATTTAAGTTGATTTTATTTGTGTATCGTTGCATTTAAATAAGAAAATACAAGAAACTATATTCTGAAATTCGCTGCCAATCATTCAGTCAATAAAGCAAATATAGTTAATGTTGAATTATATGCAGTAATGGCTAGCGATATTTTTCAAAGGTTACCTTTTTAGTGTTCACTTTAGTCCGAACGATAATTTCGTAAACATATTACGTGTTTAAAATTACAGTGGAAACCTTTAATTATTCTGAAAGGAAAATTCTGCCGAATTTTTATTGACATATTTTTAAAAATTAAAATATGGTTTAATTAACACAAAACAATATATGTACATGTAGATCACAGCAAGTGAAGCAATACATATAAATTGGCAGTAGTATAATTTGTAAGTAGCACTTATATTTACGAATTATGAGACGTATATTAGCCCAAATTAAACGTTACGGCTACGTAAGTTTTCGGAAAAGATCATCTTCCTTATTTCAGAGCCAGTGAGATATGCTCCGGTATGGTCTAGTGGCTAGGATACCTGGCTTTCACCCAGGAGGCTCGGGTTCGATTCCCGGTACCGGAAGATAATTTTTTTTACTTTTTGTGATTTTGTTTATATTTATATTACTCTTTCAGAAATATCAGTAATTTTATTATATTTTCAATAAACAAGACAGAGTAGTTACTTCTACTGACCGTTATAGTTTTTTTTATAAATTATACTACTTGAAGTGTGATATTGTAATTATTGAAAAAATAATAATTTTTCATTATATTGTGTCATGGACTTGGTGCAAAAATTTTGGTACTGTAAGAAATATCCACGGGAAGGAAATTATATTAAATTGCTTTAATGTTATGCTATATAATATGTTTATATTAAGGATTATAAACAACAATATTTATTAATGTGACAAAAATAACTCTTGACAATCCAAAACTCCGTGAAATGATTAATTCTTTATTTTGCCTCAAACTTGGGAAGTGAACACTAATGACTATGAGTAACTATATTTGAATAGGCTGTTATTTAGTTAACTAATCTTCGTACTTACAAAATTGACAGTTGTCATGGATGAATATTTTATTAAACATAACTCAGTAGAGTACGAAAATAATTTTCTTGAAACATGTTTTTTTTTTGCCGCAACTACATGGTTAATTGCTCTGTATTTAATTTAATATACTTGTAATTTGTGTGAAGTATTCTTTTGCTAGGAGTGTAGAATTTCAAAGAATTATATTAAATGCTAAGTATGTGATAGCATTTCTCGCCTGTGATCGACTATAGCTATCGCCATTTGACCTTTCGTCTGTTTCACTGACAGCTAAAATATATCACTGATAAGAAGACTTATCTCTCGTGGCAAAAACAGTAGTTTAGTTTCTTTTTTTAATTTAAGACATCCCACAACAGTCGGTGGCAAAAAAAAAATATTAATATTACGTTAGTGATTTACAAAGCTGTTTAATTGTTATGTAATATATTGTTTTATGGTATCTTCCTTTTCATGTATACAGACACAATTTACAGTATTTATTATTGTTATTATTATTATTATTATTATTATTATAAAATTTTCATTTTCATGCGAGCAAGTTTAGTAAGTTATTAACAAAGGCACATTTTATATTTTAACATGTCTATTTTCTGGACGGCTTCATTACGGAAAGACATACGGTAATTTATTCACCGACCCTGCATGAGCCAGTAGAGTCTATTACTAGGTTGTCTTTAAATTGTAGCCAGTAAAATTAATTTGGGAGAAAGGGAAAATTGCTCAATCGTGAGAGTACGTCGCCATTTTGAATTTTTGTACTTTGTTTCATAACTTTACATTTTGGTACATTTATGGAACTCAAACCTAAACTGCAAAGTAGAATACATATTGACAGAATTTTAGACATAGATCTTTACTTTCCGTTTCTGTTTTTACATATCTAATTGCAGTAAGAAATTTCTTATTTCCTTCTCCAAAGCAATTAGATATATAACAAAATATACGGCAAATGAAAATTTATGATGTTAAAATCCCGCCAATTTATATTCTGTTCTGCATTTCTGCAGTTACATAACTCTACCCAATTATAAGTTATGACACACGGAAAAAAAATATTTTGTGGCAGCTACAAAATATTTTGTGGGTATTTACCCTGCAAAATTTTTGTGGTCACCATAAAAAAATTTTGTTGACACCACTAAATTATTGCAGCATTTACAAAATTATTTTGTGGTTACTACAAAATAACTTTGCAGGGAAGATTTTCTACAAAATTTTTCCTTGTAGTGCATAAAGTACAAAAAGTCAAGATGACGTCAAACTTTCAATCTTAGATAGTCAGTATATTGTCTCTCTATTTGCACACGCATAATACGTCATGTAGGAATAAAAAAACAAAGATGAGTTCCTCGGACAAATATACTATTGGAACAATGTATACTGCTTGGAAGCATTTTCAGTAAACGTAGTATATGTTCCGAGAATAGGCTCACACTCAGTTGTGAAATTTCACGCTTGAGACAGAGTTAAATTGCTTGGCCTCCCTCGCGACAGGAAGGTCTGGCACTCGGAATAAGAAACTGAAATGTTGTTCATATGTTTGACAGACTCTTATTCTTAATTACGGAGGCAGGGCGAGAAGTCAATGACTTCTGGACTCGACAGCGATTAATAGCGTGTAAGTCATATCTAGGCTAGGTTTCATAATTTTCTGGAGCTTGTAAGTAGCAGAGAAAAATCACCCGTAAGAAAAATTGACAAGGGAATCTTTTTTACGCGTAGAGAGAAAACCGAAGAAAGGCCCAAAGAAGTTGTATAGAAATAAAAATGTATTGGCCTGTGAGATGTTTATAATCGGGATAAATCTTGCGGCGCGCATGCGTACTGTTGAAATTTCTAAGTATCCATTATTTCATTCCGTAATTTTCATTTTACCAAAAATAAAAATATTCCTTTATGGATTCCTCCCCCCCTTTTTTTTTCATCATGAACACATGAAACGTGACATTATAAAAATACAATTGTTTCAGTTGTATCGTCTATGGTACGAACATGTTTATCCTGACCTTGTAAGGTAGAGCGAAAATAGGCTTAGTTTGTATTTTAACCACTCGTCCCACGTTTTCGAAAATTAACCATATACGATTTCTTATGTTTACAGGTTGTCTTCTAATTTGATTACAGTCTATTCTTTCACAAATTTATTTAACTGTATATCACTTTACCCATATTACTATATGTATTTTCATTCTGATAATTTTTACTATGGTTAAACGACGTGAGCGTGAAATAAATTAGTAAGTGATAATATTTAAAGCTGTCTACTGATGTTAACATACTGCATAAAGGGTTGATATGTTCGTCTTTACATATTTTATACACACAATACTAATCCCTGTCTGAGTTCTGATCAAATTTTTTTGTCTATAAATTTCAGTCGAATAACACCTGACCAACAATTGTAACGTAATTCGTAAGGATTTTTTGTCGAATATATTTTCTCGGCGTTCCACAGTCTTCAGATATTCAGTACATAAATAATTGACGACTAAATTCTAAGACCTTTAAATATATTAAAGCGCTGTAATAAAAACTTAGTTCTGTTAAACTATAATAATATTATGCTACGTAATCAAAAAAGTGTTTTATAACTTTTATTTAATAATATAATGTTAGTAATAAACCATTGTATTATCAAAAAAATATGCTAAATTATAGTGGTCCCTAATCTCCCTTCAGGTTCTGAGGATCAGCCAAAACTTAAGTTGTACTGGGGTTGAGAGATCTTCGGCTGGCTTAAGGGTGTTTGCTACCCTACAACCCGGACAGTAGCAAGTATACGGAATTAATTAAATGTTGAGTTATTATATAAGTAGGGCTCAGTACCATTATATGCCCCCATTGAAATTTTTACATCAGAACTGTATGGCCCACAATGCTATATGTTTTATTAAGTTTATTTATTCAGTACCCTGCAAAAAAAAAAACCTGTCCGCAAATAAGAAGGATCAAAAAACACTCGAAAATACATATTCATAATTAATCCCCCCCCCTCCTTGAATTTTTTTCCGTATCAATATTTTTTCACAACTCAATGCAGAAAATGTTATTTGTCCGACGTGGCAACGCTTTGCAGTGGTCGAGGGGTCACCCCCTCTCGCCCCACACCTTGGCAATCCAGGATTGATTCCTGGTGGGTTCAGTCCCGGATATTTCCACATGTGGGAAACGTGAAGAACGATGCCGCTGGCCGACGGGTTTTCTCGGGGATCTTCTGTTTCCCATGCCCATTCATTCCGGCGCTGCTCCATACATCATGTCACACCTCACCAGCGCTAAAGACCTCGATGTTAAGTGCTGACAAAAATCTCTTCACTCTTCCATTCTTCGAACCGAAAGGCGACATGCATGTTTCGCTAGTCGAGCAGCAGACCCAACCTTCCAACCTTCACCCTCTCGTACAAAGAGTGACCCTGCCCGAAGGCGGGAACACGTAGGGGATTTTATGTAGGTTTCTATTCCTTGTTCCAATCATGTTTTCCGCTATCTTTCGACAGTTTAAGGCAAGGCCAGTCGCCGCACCTGGTCCCATTGGGTACAGCGTTTGACAAACCAAAACGCCGACATGAGTAAGCCTATACCCCTGCCAGAGAGATGACGCTCCATCCAGACGCATTGGGCCAGGTAAACATGAAATTGGGACCGTCCCCAAGCTGAGCACTACAATGCGCCTCGAATCAAAATCCCAACAGAGCGACTGGCTGCCGATAAGAACCCATTCTAGGGACTCGCCAGCCGACATACCGTAAGATAGGGTGACTCAGGACATGTGGGGTGACTTGGACACTTCGAAAAAAATATTTTCCCACATATCGTAGCACTGAGTAAAGAAATTAACTTGTGATAAATTTCAAATCATGAATATCTACATGGAAATTAATTCATATTTGCTCACAGTTGGCACACGTAGAAAAAAAAATATATATTTTTTTATAAAAGTGTCCCAAGTCACCCCACTTGTCCCGAGTCACCCCATATTACGGTACTCCTCCTGAGATCCTCCACTCAGCTGCATCTTGGTTTGTGTCGAGTTGCTACGTCGTTCCACATCAGGGCTTCGAGGTAGAACTGAAAAAATGAATGACGTGAGGTATGACGAAGCGACGTAAAGAGACATACATCGCCAGCGCCCGCCACCGGAAATCGAACCCGGAATGCCGTGGCGGAAGGCAAGTAGTGCGTAGACGACATACCGCGTAGTAATCGGAACCTCGTATGTGGCACTGTGGCACAGACTAACTATTAATACAGACGTGAAATGACGTGGCGGGTCTTTTAATACTGGGCGAACTTCGCCGCTTGTTGGCAGCCCGAGGCAGTTGATACCAGCCCCGTGTCTGTTAGGCTCCTGTATGTTACTGCAGGTTTCCTATGGGCCTGGCTGCCGGCTAGCAGGGCAGCCAACTTACGCCGATTGGCGGTAGGCAAAGGGTCCAGATGGAGCATGTCGCTGGGAATTGTAACCAAACAAACGCTGGTACCAATATGGCCGACTAATTAAAAAATTGAGGAAATATTAGTTAGGAGGTGTGTAAACAGGGCTAAAATATAGTGTTTTCAATCTAAAGCATCAATTAAAGAGCATAATACATTAATTTACCCTAAAAATACCAGTCCGATGTGTACTTTTGAGGTTAAAGCAGTGTGGCGGCTGGCTAATTTGGTGGCTACCTCTCTCCCCCCCTCTTGGCTTCACTCCCCTCGCCCTCGTTCAGACCTTATGCTACCCCCGTGGCGGTAGGCGTCTCCGCCATGTTGCTGACCAGGGAAGCCATTTTGCTGACGTGTGCGACTGAGTTTACCGTCCTACCGGTTATCTCACTTCAGTGACGGTGGTTTACTTTCTGACCGGCTGTGTGTGATGGCGTGGCAACCAGAGACAGCAGAGGGCGAGGGCTGCGCTGTCGCCGTGAAGTGAGTTGTTAAAAAGCGAGACGACGACGCGGGAGTAATGAGGCGAAGGGGCCTGATGTCGCCGCCGGGTAATGAAGATAACGACCGCTGTACACATGCGGCTCTGTCTTCGCCGCCGACCTACTAAACTGTCGCCAGAGTCCTCCCGTATCCTGCTCAACACTTCCTGGATCCCGGGGCGTCATTTCAGGTTTTTCTTGGAAAAAGGGGGGGGGGGGGGCAAGATTTTTTTTTTTCGGCGACAGTGACCTTGTTGCATCTTTTTTTATTAATTAACAATGTATCAATTAGAAACTTCAATAATAAAACTTCAGTTTTATGTGCTTACGTGAGCATTAATTAAATAAGAAAATACACAAAAAAATTTATACTCTTATCCTTCTAAATCCAGGAGGGGGCATTCCCCCCCCCTGCCTCCCCTAAATGACGCCTCTGCCTCGAACATCCCAACCAACGACGAGCTTATTCGTTAATATTCGGACAGCAGAAAAGTTCTACAGATGTTTTGAAATATTTTGTTAAAAAAAATAACGACGCCGGTGACGGAGTGAGGATCTACGAAATTGATGCTGCAAGGGACTGGTCCAGAGAAATATACTTTCTCCATGACGACCTCGTGTATAGTGTCCATTATAAGATAGCTGTTTCCTCGCTTCAGGAATTTGTAGTAAGTTGAGACCCGAAAAATCTAGCGAATTCATTTTAAAACACGTTAGATATCAAACTTCCGTACACGTTCAATACTTTCGCGCTTGGGTCACGACATTAAGGGCGCCGTCTACTAGAATCGTGAAGAGGCGCGCAGACCTTTAACAATCCTGATTTCATTCGAAAACCATTCAACATGTTGTCACGCGGTTAGGCTACGAAAAGCATTTAAGGATCTTAGACAGGTATATAATTTTGCTATTAACTGTTATCGTTCCTAACAAGTATTTTTTTTTAGTGTAAAAGTGACCGAATCGGGACTTTTGACGCTGATTTTTATGTAAGAGTAATCATTTTCACGATATTCTGAGTATTATAGGCCTGTAGAGCGACTCTTTCCCTTTCGTCGCGTTAAGATAAAATTATATGGTCACCGCTTAAAGTCCCATAGTAAAAACCGTTCAGCGGGAAGCTTGCACGCTAGTTCAGCGCTTGGCTCGTTGAGGCGACGCGGCGTTTGATGCACGCTTCAAGGTCGACCTTACTGCTCCGTCGCTTTTGAGCCTCTCTCGCGCGGGTAGACGGCGCCCTTAAGAAAACTTCCGCTTACGTGATCTACTGATGCATGTTTAAAAAAAGTTGTATTATAAGTTGTGCTCTGATTCACATAGACGTCGGCATTTCGCCTTGCAGCGCGTCTGTTGCCCTTCCGTGATCTAACCCCCCCCCCCCCTTTCTCAAATCCCGAGCGTTACAGTTATCACATGGACGCCGACCCTTGTTAACCCCCGACACAATGTGGCTTCGTTGTAACAGCGACACGATATCGACTGCGGAAAGTTCATCCAAGTCGTTGGCCGCGTCGCCTTTATTTTTAGCGGCGACTTACTTCGATTCATTTGGACCGTTATGTTGGATCTGTGCATGGGCGTCGTTTCAGGTTTTTCTTGGGGGTGGGCAAGATTTTTTTTCTGAGACAGTGACCTTGTTGCATCTTTTTTTATTAATTAAGCATGTATGAATTAGAAACTTTAATAATAAAACTTCAGTTTTATGTGCCTAAGTTAGCATTATTTAAGTAACAAAATACAAAAATTATATTTTATTCACTTAAAATTCTAAATCCTAGGGGGGGGGGGCATTTGTCCCACCCCCCTAGCCGCCTAAATGACGCCCCTGGATCTGTGCCTTGCTGAGTCTCTGAATTCGAACCTCCTCCAATTTTCGCAACTCTCGTAGAACCCCTTTTTTTCAACCCCATCCCTCCCGTGGTTTGTACACTTTCCCGCATTTTACACCTATTTTTTCAGTCCCATTTTCTGCTGTTACGTTAAAAAAAATGTTTCTCTTTTTACATTTTCGTGCATTTTGCAGCGATTACTCCACGTCCCTTGAGAGATGTAAGAATGCGTTCAGCTGTATTCAGTGGTGTAGTCAGGATTTGTATAAGGGAAAGGAGTTAACCAGAGAATGATACGTTCACCGGCTTGCCTTTTAAATTGGGGGAGTAGGATCCGAGGGTCCTCCTCAGGGAAAAAAGTAGATTTCAAGGTGCAAAATGTTTTAGCAGTTTTCGTAACGAAACATTGAATGTTCTACTGGTTAAAATGATTTAATTTTTTTATAATTATCCAAAACTAGTCACGTTAGGCAAGGGGGGGGGGGGTTTACAACCCTTATCTCCCTTCCTAACTGTAGTCTTATTTGGAGAAGAAATTAGAGTGCTGATCGGTGATTAGCAGTGACTATACAGAACTCTCGGTTGTCTGTGGAACCATTTGACTGTTAGGAGCAGGTAGGCTATTCTGCACAGCCAGTATCGAAGAACTAATATTTCAGTAATACACAGATGTCTCAATAACACATCTGCATTTATTAATACATACTTAAATTTTTTTTTTTTCAGAAAATATTAGTTTTTTGAAATGTATTGAAAACAAAAATACGTATACTTACAAATTACTTAAAACTTCTGATTTATTCGTGTACGCACAGACGGATGTGGAGGAGGGGGGGAATTATGTGCCTCCAAATGCACCTCAGTAAACAGACACTTTCTTTCTCTGAGTGGCATTGCAAAACTCGTTTGAGTACTCGTATTAATTGTATCACCGCTAGAGATGATGGTATATCGCGAAAGTGTTTTGTGCCAACATACCCTTGAAAACACTGTAGTTAATTAGTCACGTATGATTGGGCGACGTACGTCGAACACAACGTAGCTGTCTGCTGACCAATAACAAATAGAGCCATGAACATTTCGCGACAAGAATTTTGCCCCAGTATGCGTTGCAGTGTCTTGCGTGCACATGTGCCGTTCTTCTTCGTAGTTGTTGGTAGCATGGCTTTGTGAAGTGACGTTATTTATTAGACTGCACCAATCAGAACAAAGTTCCTGCGACGCCACTTGTATGTAATTTATAGGGCCACGATTTTGTCGCGAAAAGATTTTTGCCCCACTTTGTTTCAGTGTCTCACGTGCACATCGGCACCTCTGCTTCATGGTTATTGGCAGCGTGTCTTTGTTCAGACATCGTTTCTCATTTGACTGCACCAATCAGAATAAAATTATTGTGACTCCATACGTCTGTAATTAGCCAGGGCAAGTGAGAATAAAATTATCCAATTACGGGCGATGTAGCAGACCTGTAGACGTGCACATGACGCATCGAAACCAAATGTTGCAAAAAATCTTTTCACCATAAAATCGTGGCTCTAGTAATTTGCAGATAGATTCTCAAGACACGTAAGAGTTTAAACTTCCAATCGCTGATTATGAGTTAGAAACTGTAGGTGTGCACCTTAAGGTTGTTCAAGTGGGGAAAAAACATAATTTTATATTTGTATGAAATAGTGTTAGTTTTGTACACATTACTTGAGAGTACATATACCTCTAACGGAAAAAAATTAGCTCATCTAGTTTTCCCGTAATGGCACTTCAAAGTCAAAATTTACGTATTTATACTTCATACAAAACTTGAAAACCAGTTAACATAATGAAATGAAAAAAATCATATCAAAACTACGCGTTACTGTCTATGGCCTGTAGCATTTAAAACCCGTTACAAAAAATGTTTATGTTAAATAAAAAATTTCAAAATTTAAATTTTTTTTGGTACTTTTAGAAATTTATTTTAAACACAGAAATATTATATAATGTGTTTGTATATGCTTCAAGCCGTAGACGGTGATGTGTAGTTTTGATGAGACTTTTTCCATTTCATTATAATTACTGGTTTTCAAGTTTTGTATGAAGTAAAAATATGCAAATTTTGACTTTGAAGTGGCATTACGGGAAAACTAGATGAGCTAATTTTTTTTTCGCTTGATGTTAATGTACTCTTAAGTAATGTCTACAAAACTAACACTATTTTATACAAATATAAAATTATGAATTTTTCCCCACTTGAACGCCCTTAAGGCCGCGGTTCACCGCAGTTTTCAACGTCTTTTTTTATAGTTATATTTGTACAAGATTTTTTTTCTTATTTTAGACATAAATTGTGATTAAATCTTCCTCTTAGGAAACTTATGTATCTCTCATAGTTTTTGCGTAATGAGTCGTAAACGTCAAAATTTGCACTTTACGGTTGTAAGTATGCCACTAAAACCAACTGACATATTAAACCGAAAAAATTCACAGTATATAACAATGTTGTAGCCTATTATGTGACATATATAAAAACAAAAAAAAATTTTTTTTTGTATTTCTAAAAAAATGTTGAAATGTTTTAAAATCTCCTTTTAAAATTCAGCTTTTTTATTAAATACGAAAGTATTATATTTTTGGTTTTTATGTATGTCAAATCATAGCCTACAATATTGTTATACACTGTGAATTTTGTCGGTTTAATATGTCAGTTGGTTTTAGTGGCTTACTTACAACCGTAAAGTGCACTTTTTGATTTTTACGGCTCATTACGTAAAAACTATAAGAGATGCAAAAGCTTCCTACGAGGAAGATTTCACAGTTTATGTCTAAAAGAAGAAAAAAAATATCTGGTACAATTATAAAAAATAAAAAAAGACATTGAAAACTTAGGTGAACCGCGCCCTTAAGTCACTAAAATGAACTAAGGCAAATTTATTTTCGCGAAAGGTCATGGCCCTAATAATAAGCATCAAATTTTACAATAGCCGGATTCTTATTGTCTCAGTCAAATAGGGTAACAGCTCTACGTACAAGAGAAAGCCAGTAATATTCTGGTGAGCTGAACGTATGTTGACTCTCAACAAACAGTCAAGTTCTCCCGTGATAAACCATCATTAGAGATGATGGTTTATCACGGGAAAACTTGACTGTCTGCTGGGATTCAACGTACGTTCAGCTTACTAGAATATTACTGGCTTTAGCTTTTACGTGGAGCTGTTACCGTATTTGACTGAGACAGTAAGAATCCGGATATTGTAATATTTGATGCCTGTCGTTGGTCTGCAGACAACTACGTTGTGTCAGAAGTATATCACCCAATCGTGTATGTCACAAGAAACTACAGTGTTTTCAAGGGTATGTTGGCACAAAACTTTTTCGCGATATACCATCATCTCTAATCATCAGAGACCAGGAAAATTCGCGAGTTCACTGACATGTAGGCTAGGCTTCAAGAATATATGTGTACTCAAGCAAACCACAGCTATTGGTTGGCTGCTCGTTGACACAGTGAAATGGGCCTGCACTTAGTTACATTGCTATATTGACTCATCGGCTAGAAGGCGGTGTCATATAAGTCAACGGCCAATTGTGAGCTTACAGTTACTGGAATTCTGTCTTGTGCCTGAAAGAAAACCCAAATTTTGCAAGTCTCTACTAATCATCGCATTGAATTGAAAACAACGCTAAGAAAGTCGCAGGCAGTAGGTAGTAGATCATACAATTTATATTACAGTATTGTTCTTGACATTACGGTCTCCAGATGTGCTCACTTTGTCGTGACCGGCTTATAAAAGTCTTTGCCGTAAAGCGGTTAGTTGAGATGGCGCCAACGTCGCTCTGGTTTGTCGCGGCAGACAGGTTCTTCGGCGCCAGTCGGGGGAAATTCGAGAAAAATTTTTCATCAGCGGGGAAAAGCAGTTCGGGTATTTTTCCAGATATTTAGTTTAAATAAAATAAATATTAACGACGCGGAAGATGGGGTGAAGATTTACGAAATGGATGCCGCAAGGGAGTGCAGAAATAGATTTCCTTCATGGCGACTTCGTATACTATGTCTGTTATAAGATAGCAGTTTCCACGCTTCAGAAATTTATAATAAAGGGGGATTTACAACGATAAGTCGCGTCCGCCCGTCATCGGTCCGTCCACCAGTTTTTTGGCCCGTTCCGTCCGTCAGAAATGCTAGCGATTTGCAGAAGCGCGTCATCCGTCCGTCGTTATTCCTTTAATTTGCAATGCTACCAATGTACAAACAGAAAACTCCTGTGGGATATAAAATGTTCCCTTAAATATGTTAATTTATGTTTACAGATTTTTACTCAATCTGTAGCTGCTTATAACTGCAAACACTGTTCTTCGCCACAAAGAATTTTAACGAGCATAAATATTTATTAATTAAATTATTTATGGTGTAATGTGAGGAAGCATTATGTAAATAATAATTTCTGTTGGTGTTTTAATTTTTCCCGAATGCCAAAACTATAACTATCGTATTTTAAAATAGAATTTACAGTTTCATCTAACTATAAAAAAAATACAGCCTTCTATTAAAGTAAACGGTTAAAAGGATCATCGCCATCTTTAGAAGGCTGAAATTTCACCCGTCCGTTCGTAAAAAGTTAAGGTGGATTTACAACGATCCGTTGCGCCCGTCCGTCGATCACGTGACTTCCAGCCAATCAGGTGTCTGGAATAGTTCTATCCGTCCGTCCGTCGAAAGCTTGCCAAGCTTTTCCCGGTGGTGTCGGTCCCCGGATAATCCATATGTGACAATCGTGCCGAATGATGGCGCAAGTCGGCGGGTTTTCTCGGGGATCTCCCGTTTCACCCGCCCCACCATTCCTGCGCTGCTCTATACATCATGAAATGACGTGGTGGCTCATTTGATACGGGCGAACTTCGCCGCTTATTGGCTGCCCAACGCTGTTGATGTGTGTATGTTTGGCTCTTGCATGTTAACGACAGATTTCCTATTGGCCTGGCTGCCGGCTAGCAGGGCAGCCGCCTTATACCTACAGATGATGTTTTATTGCGGGGAAACCTCGACGGTTTGCTGGGTTTCGACGCACGTTCAGCTTATGAAAATACTGGCTTTCACTTGTGTGTAGAGCTGTTGCCATATTTGACGAAGTCAATAAGAATACCGCTATTATAACATTTGATATTATTGGTCTTGCAGACAGCTAAGTTGTGTCAGACGTATATCACACAATCATACTTCTCTCAAGAAACCACAGTATTTTCAAGGGTATGTTGGCAAAAAAAATTTTTCTCTGTATACCATCACCTATACATAAACTTTATGGCTGCAGGTGCTTCCTCCATGTTGCTGGCCAGCGAAACCATTTTGCTGGCGTGTATGACTGAGTTTGCTATTCAACCGGCTATTTCATTTCTGTATTCGTAACTATTCTGTGGTTTGGGTTTGCTTCTGGTGGACCCTATGAGGACGAGCTGTGAGGGGCGAGAGAGCAAAACCACGGAGAGAGAAGGAGAGAGAAATAGAGAGCGGCGACAGTCAACTCTCGAGGCAGACAATCCAGTCGCCTCTCGGCTTCTCCATTTGGTCGGTTTCCCAGCCCCGTAATTAGGGCGGAGGTTTAATAACCAGGAGCTGTACCGCACTTGACCCGCTCGCCTCACCCCCAACCCCTTACCCTTACTGTACCCAGCCTCTTTAACTTCAACCCCTTGCGAGTGGACCTTCTCTCTTATCCTTACCGCAGTTACTTAGGCCCTTTTATCAGCTGACAATTTTATGTCATATGTAGGGCCACGATTTTGTCGCGAAAAGATTTTTGCCCCACTTTGTTTCAGTGTCTCACGTACACATCGGCAGTTATGCTTAGAGCCCGGTAATTTTCGCGAAAAGAATTTTGCAGCACTTTGTTTCAGTGTCTTAAGTGCGCACCTGCATCTTTGCTGTGTGGTCAGTGATTGGATGCCGTAACACCCAGCGTGTGGAGGTTAAATCAGCAAATCACAGACGTGATGTGTGACAGTTATCCGTGTACTGATTGGCACAGTCAAATTAATAACGACTCTGCACAAAAACACTCTGTCAATAACCATGAAGTTGAACTGCAGGTGTGCACATAAGACACTGAAACAAAGTGGGGCAAAAATCTTTTCGCGAAAACTACCGGGCCCTAGTTATGCTTCATGGTTATTGGCAGCGTGTCTTTGTTCAGACACGTTTCTCATTTGACTGCACCAATCAGAATAAGATTATTGTGACTCGTTACGTCTGTGATTTGCCAAGGCAAGTGAGAGTAAAATCATCCAACCACAGACGATGTAGCAGAGCTGCAGATGTGCACATGACGCATCGAAACCAAATGTTGCAAAAATCTTTTCGCCATAAAATCGTGGCTCTAGTTATATGGTGCTCTTTTTTTTTTCCTCGAAAAGAATTTTGCCAGTTATTGTCAATGTCTTACGTACACATCTGCAATTCTATTTCATGGTTATTGGCAGCGTGTCTATGTGAAGAGCCGTATCTCATTTGACTGAGCCAATTACAATAACGTTCCTGCAACAACACATGGCTGTGATTTGCCGGTAGAATACCAAGGTTCGTGGCACATAAAATATCCAATCACTGACCACTAAGCAGAACTGTAGATGTGCACGTAAGGTTTTGAAACGGAAGTGGGGCAAAATTCTTTTCGTGAAAAACAGGGGTCCCTAGTTATATTCTTCCATATTGGATGTTGTTGTGAGCAGTGGAGTGTGGTGACTATCCTGCTCTCAGCTGTACTTGTTTACTTCCTCGTGTTCACTTAAGGGCGGTAAAATGCGAATAAATCATAATTATATAATTATATGAAATATCGTTCGTTTTGCAGACGATACTTGTGGTACAGTTTCCTCTTACGCAATAATTTTAACTCGCATAGTTTTCTCATAACGGTGCGTCAAAGTCAAAATTTTCATGTTCTGTTGCCATGTAAATAGTGGAAACCAGTTGACTTATGTAAGTTAAATAATCCACAGTGAAATAAAATGCCATGGACTACGTAATAAAACATTACGAAACATACCGCGAAGTAGTTTTATATTTTTTAAACAATGTTTCATTTTGTAAATGTTTTCTGTACTTTTGTGATTTTTCAAAAAATTCAAAATATTGCACTGTGGGTTTGAAAATGTGTTATTTAATAGCTAATTGTATGTAAATTCACGGTGAATTATTTCTTTCAAGTAGATTGATGGGTTTTCGTTTTTTGCATGGCAGCATAACGAGCAAATTCTGACTTTGACATCCTGTTATAAGAAAACTATGAGAGCTAAAATTGTTTCGTAAGAGTAAAATGTACTCACAAGTATCGTCTACAAAACTAACAATATTACATAAAAATATAAAATTATGATTTCATTGCACTTGAACACCCTTAAGCCTCTCAGACATTGTTGCCATACCACGTGTATAGTGAGTGCCTTGTTGTTAACTCGTGAGTGGCCGGATTACGTTGTGTTAGACCCACTTGTATTGTTGTTACTGGTTCTTGATACGTACAACGAGACTGTACAGTACTGAGCAAACACCAGCTTACCTTGCAACTGCTCACCACACGCCTCTGATTGTAAGGGTAGTAGAAAACTTTATCTCAGTGCCTTACGTGCACATCCACATCCGCAATTGTGCTTCATGTTTATTGTCAAGTTAGTGTCTGTGTTAAGTCGTCGCTCGTTTGACTGTGCCAATCAGAACATCATCACCGCGACTGTACTTTGCGGCTATGAACCCCAAGACGCCGTGAATTGAAAACGTCAAATCAGTGACCTTGAGGCAAATCATTGAAACACGTTGGTGCAACGTTTTTCCGCCCCAAAACAACAGCGGGTTCTAATTTATTACGGCTGTGTTAAAGAAGCGATTTTCTTACGTAGGAGCCACATTTACAGTTACACAACCAGATATTTTACACTTGCTATATATGTTTGATAATGTGTCATAGTGTACTAACAAAGCCAGAGGCTTACTTAGGATGGAATATGAAAAAAGATGGGTTAGTGGGATTTGCTGCTTCCTATCCACAAATGTAATTGTTATAATAGTTTCGAAAGTGTTCTCTATATTGCCACGAAATAAGGATGAATAATAGGCAATCATGACTTTGATTAATGATGATTAGGGACCCTTGTTTTTCGCGAAAATAATTTTGCCTCACTTTGTTTCCGTGCCTTACGTGCACACCTGCAGTTCTGCTTCGTGGTCAGTGATTGGATATTTTAACTGTCGCGAGCCTTGGTATTCTACCGGCAAATCACGGACGTGTGGTGTTGCAGGAAAGTTATTGTAATTGGCTCAGTCAAATGAGATACGGCTCTTCACACAGACACGCTGCCAATAACCATGAAGCAGAATTGCAGATGTGCACGTAAGGCACTGAAACAGACTGGGGAAAAATTCTTCTCGCAAATAACCGGGTCCCTAATGATTAGAGGTACGTCAATTTCGCGGATTCATCTGGCAGCAGCCTAGACTTGTCAGTCCTATACACCCACTGACCACAATCGATTATCTGTTGGCTTATAACTAGAGACATGCAAAATTCGCGTTATCACTTAGTAGCAGACTAAACTTCACTTTCCTATACATAACAGAGCATTATCTGTGATTCAATTAGCTACGAACTTTTATGTGTTGTCATTTACGTGTGTTACGTCTTTGCATAGATTGGCCTCTCTACCGTGTAAGCATTCTCCGCGGCAAGTCACGACAATATCGGCCAGCGGGAGACGTCGAACGAGTCTATAGTCACTTGTCAGCTGTCAGAAAATAACGCGAATTTTGCATGTCTCTACTTATAACCGTACAAGCAGGTAGCAAGAGATAGTACTTCGCATTATTTCCTTATTTACTACTGGCTTGCAGTAGTCAAACGCGTTTCGTAATAGCCGCCAGTAATTCATATTCCTGGCAATGAAGTATACATAGTTGGCGTTCAACCTGACCTGGAATGTATCTGCGAAATTTACGTACCTCTACTATTACGTATATTGTTCGTAAACTGATTTATAGTAGCAAACCATCTACCCAATCTTTTAGCAGTTACGAAGGAAGGTATAAATGATGGGGTGCTGTGAAAGAAACGTGACTAAGAGTCAATATTAACCAATTAAAGCCACGATCTTATGGCTACAAGTTGTTATATATAAAACCACAAAATAAGATCATTTGTTTTTTTTTAAATGATTAAATGTTTAGAATTCTAATTTAAAATGTCAGCATTGTTTAACATAAAATTTCTTTATTGTTTGTTTTGTATGGGAACTTAAATAATCTACAACATTTTTGTTTTATGTGAATTATTTCAGTTCGGTAAGTCAGTTGGTTTTCGTGTTGTATTTAAAATAGTGACATGCTAGTTTTGATTTTGACAAGCCATTATGCATAAATACCTATAACAACATTTCATAAGAGCTAATTTAGTCCAAATTTATGTCAAAATAAAAGAAAAAACTATAAGTTACAAATATAAAAATAAAATCTTATTGATGAAAACTGCTATCTACTAATGGTTTCTCTTGTAGC
Organism: Medauroidea extradentata; assembly: GCA_003012365.1. Classification (NCBI taxonomy): domain Eukaryota; kingdom Metazoa; phylum Arthropoda; class Insecta; order Phasmatodea; family Phasmatidae; genus Medauroidea; species Medauroidea extradentata. The sequence continues at coordinate 69,638 of PNEQ01130618.1, read as the reverse complement.
CATACATTATGACAATTTTTTTACGGCTAGGGAAATTCTTTGGCTTCCATAATTATTTTATAATGGCATGTCAAATTCCAAATTTGCATAAAACGGGTTTATGTCTTAACGAATACCAACTGACTTACCGAAAAATAACAATTCACACAAAATAACGATGTTGCAGGCTACTGTGTAAAAACAAGAAATAAAATATTTTTTATTAAAACCTATAAATTTTTAATATTGATTTTGAATTTCAGTAATTTTTTAAATACAAAAATATTTTATTTTTTGTTTTTGTATAGGAGACCTTATAGCCTACAACTTTGTTATATATAGGGCTAGAAATATATCGCGAGTTCAACGACCAACATGTTAGAATCCATTATCCTGTGTATAACGCATCCCTACCACTTGTCCATTACCTGCTACTCATTTAGACAGCAGACAATGAACGAATAGACGGGGCTTGAGTATGTATAGGACATTGGATTCTAGCATGCAGATAATTGAACTCGCGAATTTTCCTACCCCTGGTTATAGAGTGAGAATTATTTATGTTCGGTAAATCGGTCTGTTTTCCTGTAAATCGTAAAGCCGTCCCTAGTAGCAAATGCAACCATTTTTCAGTTGGCCAACTGCTGGGAGAAGCGGCGAACGTTCGCTAGTATGATGGTCTACTTTTGCTGGAATGGCTATGTCAGTAAATATATTCGTAGTTATACTGAAATCATTTAAATGTAGGCAACTTAGTTTAAAAAGACTGGTATATTTCAGTATACGGTTCACAAACAGACTTAGCGAACTAACCCACAATTATCTGTGTATAATAAGAATGCTTGTGGTACACTTGTGGTTGATGTGTGGGTGATTTCATTATACATAATGTATGTCACATGTGGCCGCGGGTGAATTCAGAATGTTTACTGCCTGTGGACTGCTTATCACGATCAGATTTGCACAAGTGGACAAGCTTATGTTTGCTATTTGGAGTTTTATGCACATTTGGACATTGACATGCCATTATAAATAAAACTATGAACGCTAAAAAAATTGTCGTTACAGTAAAAAATAGTCACAATGTATGGCTACACAAAAAAACTATATCTCGTGCAAACATAAAAATTAATAAAACAATAATTTCTGTGACCCGACGGAGATGACGCGATGATGTGGTGAGATAGCAGTTCGTTGCCTCTTGGGTTTGTCGCTGCTCGCTTCCGCACAGAACAGACCACATGTCTGAGGATACAGAGCGGACCTCGAGTAACCGCAGGTACTAACCACACTGTGGCACCAATTACGTCACTGCATTCCCCCTTTCCGGAAACAATACCAACTGTTGCCGGTTTACCACAATTGTGGTATGAGCTATTTAAAGTAATATGACTATAGGTACAGCCACGATTTTGTGGCGAAATTATGTTTGCGCCATTTGGTTTCATTGCCTTATATGTAGGGACTGGAAAATTTTCGCGAATTCAATTACCTGCAGGCTAGAATCCATTGTACTAAGCGTACTCGAGCCCTGACTATTTGTTCACTGGCTACTACACTGTGGAACAGCAGGCAGTGAACCAATAAACGGGGCTTGAGTATGCACAGTACAATGGATTCTATCTAGCAAGCAGGTCATTGAATTCGCGGAAATTTTCCAGTCCCTACTTATATGTAGAGACATGCAAAATTCGCGTTATCACTTAGTAGCAGACTAAACTTCACTTTCCTATACATAACAGAGCATAATCTGTGATTCAATTAGCTACGAACTTTTATGTGTTGTCATTTACGTGTGTTACGTCTTTGCATAGATTGGCCTCTCTACCGTGTAAGCATTCTCCGCGGCAAGTCACGACAATATCGGCCAGCGGGAGACGTCGAACGAGTCTATAGTCACGTGGAGTCTAGTCAGCTGTCAGAAAATAACGCGAATTTTGCATGTCCCTACTTATATGTATGGACCTGAAAATTTCGCGTTTTCTTTTAGGTGCAAGCTAGAATTCCACCAACTGTACGTTCGCGTCACTTTCAGAATCGGTCCTTGACTTATTTGACACCTCGTGTAAGCCGCTGAGCCGATATTAAAAATTTAACTAAATGCAAACTCATATGGGCGGCTCGGAATAAAGTGAGCATCAGTCCTGCTTAAGTTCTATTTTCAGACGATTCGTATCTTTCTGCGCGTTAACGGATAACGACGGGAAATATCTAACCTTTCTGGACACGTTACTTGTGTTTGCGCGTGTGAGATAAATTGTGCAGTCAGTTGGAATCTATATAGTTTGATAAATAAAATGTTAATAAATTATATCAAATTCAGTTGTGTAAATTTTGGTTGACTTTGTTACAGTAGTGCTGTATTTACGTCGGAAAATACGCGGAACTATATTGCGTTTCTTTTTTATTATCTTTATTTTATTTATAATTCTGTTGACCCCTTACACGAGTAAAACACAGGGGTATAGAATTAGTTAAGTTACAATTTTTGCATAACAGTGTAAGAAAAACTCTTATGATTACATATTTCAATGTCATGAAACCAAATTCAAACATAATCATTTTATATCACAATAATGTCACGTAATTAACATTATTAAAAAAACAGATACTAATTAAAACACAACAGATTCCAAGCTCATCTTCCAAGTGCATTTAAAAATTCATTAATTTCTCCACAATCATAAAAACACTGGCCGTCAACTAAAAAATGTAATAATTTCATAATTTTTTTTTTTTCGCCGCCAACCGTACAAGTAGATGTGGAACTATATTTAATGTTGAATTTTATATGCACTAACGTCTAGTGATATTTTTAAAAGGTTAAATTTTTAGTGATCACTTTATTCCGAACGACCTATATCGCTGTATCAGCGAGCAACTAATGAACAGCTGCTGTTTGTTTGAGTGCACATATGTTATTGGAAGCTAGCCTACATGTCAGCGAATCCACTAATTTTTCCAGTTTCTAATAATTGCAGAAGAGTAAAGAGAGAAGAAAGAAAGGTGTTCGCCCCTTTACTCTCAAAATATGTGTCACACATACTCTATAAAATATTGTTTGTAAATTTACCACACGGGCGTATAGGAGCGCTAAGAAAGTAGGTATGGTAGAATAGTTTCCCAGACATCCATGGTAGCACTCCTAAACTATTTTATATAACAGTAAAATGTATACTGAAGTTGCTAGACTTGTATTGTAACAAGTGTAAAATTTTGCATATTTACAAGACGGAAGTATGGTAACTGTCCCATACTCTTAGAGACAATGGAAAATTGCGGAAATAGTTGACTGTCTGCTAGGTTCCAACGTGATGTATATAACACTGAATGTTTTCTATCAACATTGACTATGGTTTATTTGAATCATTTGTTCTCTCTACAACAGGCCCAGTTATAACTGCACAGCTTGGACACACAGTATGTGTGATTTGCCCCAAAACTGTTCACACGTGTCACGGTTAATATAATACACGTTATTGGAGTCTATTTTAAACATTTTCACGATTTTCCAGTGTCTCTACCCATACTTACACTGTAAAAAAAATTTGGTCAATTTACTCTACATGTAATGGAAGCTAATTACCTCTACAAGTGAGTGAAAATTACTCAACACGTGTCAAGGAAAGTTACTCAACTGGTAATGTAATTTTTCATTACATATTGGCGCAAGTCCTCTTGGGCAATATGACATAACGCGCGAGTGAAACTTCTGAGTGGTTTGTGTGGCGAATACACTGCATTGCGGAAATTTCCACACATATTTGGAAATCAGACTTTCCTCTCAAGGTTGGGGAATATTACCATACATATGATGAGAAACATTACTCACTTTTTTACAGTGTAGGGCTAGGAATATATCGCGAGTTCATCGACCAACATGCTAGAACCCATTATCCTGTGTATACAGAAGCCCTACTATGTGTCTATTACCTGCTACTCATTCAGACAACAGACAATGAACTAATATACGGGGCTTGAGTATGTATAGGACATTGGATTCTAGCATGCAGGTCACTGAGCTTGCGAATTTTTCCTAGCCCTAGTCATATTGCATTTAGGTTCATTACCTCCTAAACATTGTAGGAAGTTTTTTTTTACAGCGTATGCTTCCCCCTCTCGTCGCCCTGGTAAATTTTTAGGATGACACCAGAGAACCAAGGTGTCGCATCCCAGGATGCAGATTTATGGTTGGTTCACAATTATAAAACATAAGCACGGAACATATAACATAAGAGTAGAAACTGTGCACGACCAGACGCCTTGTGCAAAATTAGTTCACTATTGGATTCTTACTGTTGTGTTCAGCCAATTGCATTTTTTCGACGAATCTGAAATCATCTTTGCTGTTCAAATAGGCACTTAAAACATATTTGACGTGGAATCTTATTTGGAGATAATAGAAAATATATCAAAACAGAATTCCTATAAACTGAACAGCGTAAAACATTATCTACAATATAGAAATATAGTTTTCAACATTAAAATTTATTATTCTAGCTTTGTTTTGTTCGTGTATATTTTTAGAATTAAAAAAAAAAAAAAAAAAAAAAAACATGGGGGAAGCATTCTCAAAATACTTTGCTGTGATTGGTTGCTGTCCTATACGTACACGCACGAAATGAAATATTACCATTTCCTATGTCAGCATCTCTATGCAAACGACCACTTTTTTGGTGTTGTGAATCGGTAGGTAAGAATACATAGAGGTCAGTTCTTGTGCGGACGACCTATGTTCTATGCTTACTGTTATGTTATCAATTGTGAGCCAATCTGTATCACTGGGCGCCTGTAGGCACCTGCTTGCCCTGAAGGATGACACGAAATGAGGCCCTTTAATGGAAAAGCGTCGGAATGAAAGGGGTGGGGGAAACGGGAGTACCCGGAGAAAACCCACCGGCCAGCGACATCGCTCGGCATGATTCCCACATGCGAAAACACGGGGATCGATCCCGGATCTCCATGTCGGGAGGCGAGCAGTCTGACCACTGGACCGCCGCAGCCACGTCCAATGTTGGAGCAGTCGGCGAAGTTATCGCGCGCGTGCCGACCGCATGAGATAAGGAAGGAGCCATGGAGGGCCGCTATTCTCGCAGCGATGACTTAACTGCTTCCTTTTAATCTATTTTTACACGGCGGCAGTTTCGTGGAAGTGACGTCAGCGGCCGCGCACACGTTTCTCTGCTGTCCGTGGTTAGGGGCGTGTCCATTTCCGCGTCTTTCCCACCAAGCACGCAAAGTGGAAGATTTTTGTCCTTTTGCAAGCTAAAGTATGAAATTACTTTGGAAAACTTCTTTCACCCACGTATAGTAAGTTTGTATTCTAAGTAGTTTAAAAATAACGTAATTACAATTTTATTTTTAGTGCAATTTTTTCAGAGTAACTTTTCCTTAAGAGGGCGTGTTACATAATTCAACGCTAAAAGCATTATAGTATATAACTGTAGGTTTCTTGAAGCAAATTTGCGAAAATTAAACAATGGCAATCCTAGACAGTAGTTTTAGCCAACGTTTTAAACAAAATTGTTTCCAGTGTTGCGAATTTCTGAGGCACAATCTCTGACGCCGGAACCTCGTGCTTTTAACTGCGGCGCAAGAGATCACGCGTAACGAATTAGTAATTCTGGATAAATATTTGCTTATAAAGTTGGCAAATACCATTATCTAGGATTGTCATTGAGTATTTTATCCACATTGGCTTCGAAAAAAACCGTAGAATTCAATTGATGTTTTTTTTTTTCTCCTCGTTTTCTAGTCGGTGTCAAATAAGTCAAGGTACGATTGCGAAAGTGATACGAGCATACAATCGTATTTTGGAATCACGTTCTACACTACCGCGTAAAAAAAAAAATATGCGCGTAACACGTTATGACCCCGTTCGTACGTTCCAGACGTGTACCCAGTACGTGAACTGTTGGAAGACTTGAGACCAACTGTAGATGGCCTCGTGAAAAAATCAGCCGGTTGGGAAGGAGGTAACTGACCTATACATTCCTCCAGCAATCAGGCCGCTCCGAGAATATCTCCTCGAGAAGCGTATCCCATTCACATTGATCCCTGGTACCTCCCCCTCCCCCTCCTCTATTCTCCCGTCTGGAAGATTTCAAGGACCCTCGGCGCTCCCGTCCATCAGTCATTTATATCTCTCAGCTCTCCCGTGACGGGTCAAACATTCTATTGGGCGCGGAATGTTTCAGTCTGTCTCCATGACGTACAAGACCGTACAGTCCGTTCACGATAAACTGAACACTTCTGAAGGCCATCGTAAGAGATGATGGTTTATCGCGGGAAAACTTGACTATTTGCTAGACTTCAACATACGCTCAGCTTATGAAAAAATAACTGGCTTTCGCTTGTACGTGGAGCTGTTGCCCCAATTTGACTAAGCCAAAAAGAATCCCGCTGTTGTAATATTTTATGCCTGTTATTGGTCTGCAGACAGCTACGGCGTGTCAGTGGTTTCAAGGCTATGTTGGTGCAAAAAATTTTCGCGATATACCATCATCTCTAGCCATCGTGTCTAGAATATTAAAAAAATATATAATTAATTAAGACGTCAAATGTTAACGTTTGCGTTAGATATAATCTGTATACTCTAGGTGTTAAGGGGCCTACCTACCTGCCCTTCAAATGTGTTGCAGCGAACTGCGGCTATTCTCTTTTTGACGAAACTATTTAACGCAAAATCAGGCAAAGCTGTTGATCCAGCATACTCAAAGACGAATACTATGCATGGTGGTCCATTTGCGAGAGTAACTTACTTATACAGTAGTTTCAAATCTACCTGGGCCTCGAATTAATTCGCGAAATTCCCGTGTTTATAATAATGAACACCGGCCACTTCTTTAAAGTTCGGGGTTCGGGGGTCCTCCCCTGGAAAAATTTGGTCGTCAAGATGCTAAATAGTGTTATTGTAGCAGTTTTCATTACGAAGCATTGAATATTCTATTGGTAGAGGCACGAGTATTTCACGTATTAATCTGGTAGCAGTCTAGACCAGGCCTTCTCAATAGGCGGCCCGCAGAGAGATTTCTACTGGCCCGCCATCAAAATGTCAGAAATCAGTGAAAATAATTTGTTACAATAAATTTAAAGGCTATTTCATAATAGCTATAGTTAGGTCAATGTAATCTCTGCGTATGACTATGATTTATGTTAGACTAACATTAAGTTCAATTTTAATTATTGACGGCATTTTTTTTTACCTTTGGCCCCCCGAGTGTTTTTGGTACGGTAGTTATAAAATTGAAGCAAGTGTCACGAAGGTATATTTAATTGAGAAGTCCTGGTCTAGACTTCTCAGTCCTATACACACACTGGCCAAAGTCGAACATCCATTGGCTCCTAACCGTACAAGTGGATAGCCCCACGAATTATTTTATTATTTACTACTGGCTTGGAACCTCCGCATGCGTGTATAAACAGCTGTCGTCTAATCACGGAAGTTACAGTGATATAGGCCATTCGGAATAAAGTGAGCACTAAAAATTTAATCTTTGATGAAAAATATCGCTAGCCGTTACTGCATATAATTCAACATTAACTACGGTTACCATTCTGCTTGTATGGTTGGCAGCGAAATTACGCCATATAGTTCTATGCGTATTCCTTTTTAAATACAACAATACAGCAACAGTACCAACCGTAATCTACATAACTGCATTGCATGTAATTAATAAACTTTTTTTATTAAACTGTATCGATTCGTACTGGCTGCACAATTTACCTTGCACGCGCAAACATAAAGTGACGTGTCCAGAGAGGTTGGACACGTCCCGTCCTTAGCCGTTACTCGCGGAATGATAAGAATTGGCTGAAAATAGAACTTTAGCAGGGCTTTGTTGAGTGCTCACTTTATTCCGAATCACCTATATGCAGGTTACCGGCGTTCAACCTGACCTACAATCAATACGCGAAATACTCGTGTCTCTATCTGTTGGTAAATATATTATTACTAGGGCCCGGAAATTTTCGTGGATTCAATTACCTGCATGCTAGAATCCATTGTCCTATACACATTCAAGCCCCGTCTATTCGTTCATTGTATGTTGTTCCACGGAGTAGCAGCTACTGGACAAATGGTCGGGGTTTGAGTATGCACAGAACAGTAACGTGCAGGTCATTCAATCCTCGACATTTTTCGGGCTCTATTTATTACATTTTAAGATGATTTTCTTCAAAACTAGTCACGAGGGCCCCCCGGTTATAACCCCTATCTCCCCCTGTCCCTTTGTTACGTCTCTGGCCCGGGATTGCATGGCGGGAACCACGGTACAAGTTTTGAGTTTTTATTCTGTCGGAAAGTTGTCGACTACGAACCAACTTGTCTAAAGAACTCAGCTATTGATTAAAGATCGGAAAAATTCGTAGGTTCACTGTCATTCAAGAATGTCTGTCCTAAAGAAGAGAGTAGATACTATTGGTGGTTAGCGATAAAATAAGCACATTTGAAGACCATATTGTCTGGAAAAATAATTAAAAATTCTATTTTTCGTGATCTTGCACGTGATTTTATAATTTGTAGAACCGAGCGAGATGGCGTACCGGTAACACGCTGTACTTACGGTACATTAGCGAGGACCCGGGTTAGATCCCCGTACCGGCCGTCCTGATTTTCGGTTTTTCCATGGTTTCCCCAATTCACTGCAGGCGAATGCTGGAATGGTGCCTCAACAAAGGCCATGGTCGACTCCTCTCCCATCATCTCCTCTCGTACCAAGTTGTTTCACCGTCTCTAATGACCTCGCTCTCGACGAGACGTGAATTCCACTTACCTACCTACGATTTGTAGACTATAATTATTCCTTAGGTAGCTTTGTATTGAAATGTTGCAAAACCTATTAACTATCTAAACGGAAAAAGGAACTAGAGTTTGAGAAGTGCTCACTTTATCCCTAACCACCTGTCAATTGCTGCTCGCTGACACGCTGATACCACGTGGTTGGTTCTACACGTAGCTGCTTATTCTTTATTGTTGACTCAGCGTCTTCCAAGCTATGTCAGCTACACCAAGGACCATATTGCGAGAGCGACACAAACTTACAATTGTTTAAATACTATATCTTGTTCACAAAATAAAACGCGACTTGTTCAGGTTCCTTGGCTACACTCAATGGGCGTACGTCACTAGCCTTAAAGCCACTAGCCCCAAAGTCACTAGTCCTAAAATTATTTTAGGGCTAGTGACTTTAGGGCTACTGATTTTAGGTTAAATTACTTTAGGGGTAGTGACTTTAGGCCTACTGCCCCTTTTGGGAGCTAGAAATTTTTAGGACTAGTGACTTTAGGGCTACTGACTAGGGCAAGTGACTTTAGGGTAAATTACTTTAGAGCTAGTGACTTTAAGGTACTGTCGTGTGCCCCACTCAGCACATTCCGAGTCTGGTTGCTAGCTTTTGGCCTGAACGCATTCTAGTCAAATATTGATTTTAGACTAAATGCCTTAGGCAGAAACAATTTCCTTATTTAAGAGCCAGTGTCACTAACCACACTGAATTTTTCTCAATTTCTCACTGATTTGAAATTTGGCAAGATTTATTTGATAATATTTCAATAAAGACTTAGCTAATTACCTTTTCTTTCAGTGCGAAATATTAAACAGCAGTTATGAACTATTTATGCTAATTTAAAACCCACACAGTCGTTAAATGTAATGTTTATGTTAAGAAATTATATTGCCGATAATTCTTCACCCCTTAATTTACTATACGAGAATGAATAATTTTAACAAAAGAGTTGACGGATGCTAACCAACTTCCTTTACGTAACATATTCAGCTTAAGGACAAGTATGATAAATTCTACCCTCAACGCAAGGATTTCGACGGTGACTCGCCTAAACGTCAGCACTCATCAGCAGCTGTCAAGTTTTATAATAAAATTAAGATAAAAAATTAAGGCGTGTGAGAAAAAATAACCTAAAAAATTAAAGTTACAATTCATATATTGGATACCTGACAACTGAAGTTGAATTTGCATAAATATATGTCTGGCAATTTTCACGTAAAGAAACTTTACGTTGAAATGAAATCTTAAAAAATGTTGTGTTATGACCTGGACTCCTGTAATGTACTTCAAACACCAGTCAGTAAAGGCGAGGTTGTCTTTTAAGTTCGAAGTTGACGAAGTAAGATTCTCTTCTACGTGGCGAGATTGTTGTGTGCGTCGTAGTGGCTCTGTTTTAGATGGTTGCGAAAAGGGGGGAAGGAGGAGTTGTGAAAACTGGAGAGGTAAAAAATATACCCTCCAAACACACAGCTACCCTATAAGACTCGGAAGGAAGCACAGAAGAAGAGCTGTAGATCTGTTCCGGCCGCTATCACAGAAGTCGTAAGTCATGTAGTTATTGACAGGCCGAGTGAACCATCGTATGCTTCCACCCCCCAACCCCTGCCCTAGCCAATCCTCTACGTCCCTGAGGGGTGGCGACCCCCCCCCCCCCCCAACCCTGCGTCGACACCTCTGGAGGAGTGATTTATGTTTCGGTATGCCCTCTACGGGTGAGTGCGCGGGCCCTTGGCCAATCAGATCGACCGCTTCGGAAGTCGCCAGCCCCACCCTGCCTCTCCGTCCGTCTTCAACCCTTCCCTTTTTTCCCCCCGCTTAGTTTTTTAGGCCGGCTTTTTTCCCCCAAACTCTCTATATGAAGAATGTCGCGCTGTGGCTCAAGGGTGCCAACCCGACACGAGATATAACACGGATGATGACGCGTGTGTTCATGGGCGGATCTAGTGGGGGGGGGGGGGCAAGGGGGGCAGACTGCCCCGGGCGCAGGGTTAGAAGGGGCGCTGATGGTGCCGAAAATGTTTACTTGGGAATGAAATGTAAATGAGAGTAAAAAATATACAGTATCTACCAATGTTTAGGCTTTTACTAGTTTAGTATTTTTGTATTTTTATTAACCTTGAACGCCATAATATAGTGTTATAAATACAGTATGTATAATTAGAATTAAGGGCAGCGCGTAATATTACCGTGAAGAGGCGTATGGACATACGTTCACATCTGCAACTCTGCTTCATGGTTATTGGCAGCGTGTCTATGTGAAGAGCCGTATCTCATTTGACTGAGCCAATTACAATAACGTTCCTGCAACACCTCACGTCTGTGATTTGACGGTAGAATCCCAAGGCTCGTGAGAGTTAAAATATCCAATCACTGTTCACGAAGCATAACTGCAGATGTGCACGTAAGACACCAAAGCAAAGTGGGGCAAAATTCTTTTCGTGGGGTCCCTAGTAATATTCTAATAAGCTGAAGTGTGTTGAAATACAGCAAACAGTCAAGTTTTCCCGCGATAAACCGTCATTAGAGATGATGGTTTATCGCGGGAAAACTTGACTGTTTGCTGGGTTTCAACGTAGGTTCAGCATGTCTCAAGATGACTGGCTTTCTCTTGAACGTGGAGCTGTTACCCTATTTGACTGAACCAATAAGAATCCTGCTATTGTAATGTTTGATGGCTGTTACTGGTCTACAGACAGCTACGTATATTACCCAATCAAGAAGCTATAGTGCTTTTAAGGGTACGTTAACACAAAACATTTTCGCGATATACCATCATCTCTAACCATCATCTCTACTTATTGGATTTCATAAATAACCCAGCACAGTGGTTTTCCGAACGTCCACAGAGTGCGTGAATTATAGGATTGCTTCACAGGACGATTACAGAACCAGTTGTAGCATGCTTTCAAACGTGAGGTTTGTCTGGTCGATATATTAGTCCCACGAGACACCTACCTCTTTCTTTCTTGCCGCCAAAGAGAAGGTCAACCATACATCTTGAACTCGCTGACATGAACATATCGTCGGGCGCCTTGTCTCTGTATGTTGCCTGGGACACCTTACATGGAAAGAAGTCGTCATCAGGTGTCGAGACATTCCACTTAACGGAAATGGATTGTCGACGTCTTCTAACGATCTCAAAAGAGTTTCACTGTCGTTGGTGTTGGATCTTTAGTAACAAGGTATGGAATTTAAGGGCGCTGTCTTTGTGCGTGTGTTAGGTTCAATCGTAACAGAGCTATAAAGCTGTAAGGGCGTCCTAGAAGCGTGCTTCAAACGCAGCATCGCCCCAACAAACCAAACACTGAACTAGCAAGCGTCATTCCCGCCGATACATGTTTACAATGGGGCTTTAATATAAGTCCTCGACTGGCACATGGACGGCGTTGCATCGTGTCACGCGTATCGTTTTTTACGTGAAGCCACTTAACTTATACATATTATGTTTATCTACGAAAAGAACACACACTTCAAACTATGAGTCTTATGTTTTCAAAAATTCAGCGCGCTTGTTAGAAACATGATTATCGGGTCGCTCGAAATTGCTAAAAACAGGTTTTATAGACTATTGTATTTCCCAAAATATTACCTGAATTCGTAAAGTGTAAAGGACGAGGCATGCGTTGGTATTTACTTCATACTATTTAAAAATAAAATATTAGGGTCATCACTTAAAGTCCCAAAGAAAAAAGACTACAGTGAAAACCTTGCACGCCAGTTTGGCGCTGCGAATAGAGGCGATATGCTTCTCGTCTAGCGTGGGACACTGGCTCTTATCGCTACGCTGTTGCCATGCGTCAAAGGTGGAAATTTGACAACGCGAAGGACTCCTATTAAGCGGTGACCATACAATTTTATCGGTAGAAAGTCTGTAGCAAAGTTGAATGTACGTTTCTATCTAAGTTTCACATACATCCGGTAAATAGCCTACATTTTGAAGTACGGTAGTCTGAAGAGGTCGTTTTTATCTGTGTTGGAGGTCTTCGAAACAGTGTTTTTAAGACATTTGTTTTCGTTTGCGATCGAAAATCAAGACTCGACAATCCATAGATTATACTTTTGTTGTACTTATTCTTACATAATTACACAGTTACAGACTTTTTTTTGGAGCACTGGCGGCGGAAGGAATTGTTTTTTTTTTTTGCCGTAAAATAAAAATTCAAGTAAATAAATAACTTAAATATAAAATTTAATATTTGTAACGTAAACTGCATTATTGCTGTTCCAGAATTGTGGTAAATTGTGGTCGGAATTAACCGTACAATTTGTTGCACATTGCGTATCTTTATGATAGTGCCAACGAGCCTCACTCAATTTTCGTATCGAAATCACCGTCTGCTGTTGTAAAGCATTAATTTATATGTCGATTTTTAAAATAAAATAATGCAGTAAAGTTTTACGTATTTCAAGGAAAATTGTTTATAACTTTAGGGAAAATGCGAGAAATATTATTCGTATTTTTGCAAGAGAAAACATTTCAATGGCTTGGGAAATGTCTCGGGCTGTAGAGGTATCGCATTTCTGGTTTGCAGGAGATGAAGGGTCACGGTCAATTTCCGCGCTCACATACCGTTCTGGTTAAATGGGTCGGAACCAAGCCGACTGAATTTTATCTCTCGTTCTCTCTTTCTCTGTGTTCTCTCTAACCTTCTCTTAGTACTGACCCATTCTGGGCTCCGTCGAGCGTACAGAGAAAGCATCGCGATGTGGTCCAGTAGTGCTGGGTACAAAGGTACCATTTTATGTAATCAGATTTTACGGGACAGGTTTTGAGAAAGGCCATGTGATATCTTTGACGGAGTTGTACAATAGGACTGCATGACTGGATGTAGTTTTTAGACATACTTCATTGCGAGCAGATGTCTGTCAAAGAAAACTAAAGGTAATATAAATAAACAATAAGCAGTCTATGCTTCAGTCAACAGGATACATAATCAACATAATATTCCACAAATGGAATCAGGTCAAATAAGACAAGGACAGCCAAATAAAAAATAAAAAAAACCGCCATTGCACTTTCAAGGCAGACAACACAGGATTGAGGCCTGCTTTGGAAAAGGACAACCAAATAAAATAATTGAACCACAAAAATACGACACAACTATGAAACGAAACAAAACACAGTGGTCATCCAGACATGACCAGAAAACAAAATGACAAAAATATAAAATATATGAACCACGAAATACGACACAACTATGAAACAAAACAAAACATAGTATTTTTTTTTTTGTTTTGTTTTTTACTGTTCTCTTTAATTTTCTTTGACAGATATCTGCGTTGCAGTGGGCGCAAGTGTCTTTTTTTTCTAATTTGTATGTTTTTTGTGTCGTAACATCAATAAAAATTAGTTAAATTCGTAATCAGTCTTAAAAAATAATTTCTGCATATCTAATTTTTGTAGTAAATTGTGTACACTTTAACGTTTAAATATTGTGTCTTGCACACAATGTTACATTTTTGCCCTGGTATTTTTTAGTCATAGTATCTCCTGGGGTGGTTTCTTTGGAATCTGTCTTGTCAGAGTTTAGGGTTGGATTATTTCTGCTTAAAAGTTATCAATGTAAATTAAAATAAAACTAGACGTAAACTACAAAATAAATTTCGCCTCTATTGTGTACTTTGTGTCTTTGTAATTATGAATTGCAAATCAACATGACAGTGCAATTTTTGAAACTGTTTGTGAAGAATGTAAAATAAATAACTTTCCATAATTACACTTTATTGAAAAGAATTGAATTTTTTTCCACAATTGAAAGTTCTCAATTTTTCCGGCACCTTGTAATTAAGCCTAATTAGTATAAGTTATAAATTATGGCGGAAGAATGGTTGAATTCTGATAATATATTTTACAGTTTTTTACAATATTATTATCAAGTGAAATCGTGTGTAAAAGTTTAAGTGGATGTATGGACGAATCCTAAATTATTTAAATTTCTTCCGCGTATTTTTACCGTATCTTTTCCAATAAAATTATTAGACGACATCCTCGTAGCTACGATGTGTTACTAGAAACCAGTTCTTTAACTAGGTCGCCAATGTGGAGTTTCCAGACGTATTTCTAGGAATGTCGGCGTAAAACGGTGACGGAGGGGGGAAGAGAAAGACAGCGAGATAGAGAGGGTGATTGAGTGTGAGCTGTGAGACGGATAGTATTCATAACAAAATCTGAAGTTGCTAAGGTTTGTTTTAAGGCACCCTCCTTGCTTTCTCCCGTAGTGTTTTTAAAACGCCACGGGAACCGTTTCAGAGTTCAGGATAGGTAAACCCGAATCGAACCCGGGGCCTTCCAGCGTTGCTACTGTGTCATCTTTATTTTTTAAAGAATTAAGCTCTGTCATCATGGCTTTACAATTTTTTCATTAAAAAATTACAGTAACATTGTTTTCACAATGCCGAAGGGGCAATGTTTTTACATTTGATGTTCAGTTCCTGAAATAAATGATGGGCTAATTGTTAGAACAATATATTTCTGCTGCAAATAATTTAACACAAACTTGTTTGGCTGTATTACGTCCATAACAGCAGCTATGTTTCATGGACACTGATTAACTGTTTTTAATTCTCAGCGTCTTGGAGTTATCCGCACATCTTATACGTGTTGTGTCGCAGTAAACTTATTCCCATCGGCACAATCGAAAAACTGACGCCTCTGTACAAACTAACGCTGCTAATAACCACGAAGCAGAGCTGCGGGCACACACGCAAGACGTTGAAGCAAGCTGATATAAAAAATTTTCACCTAAAATCAGCGGCTCTGAATGGTGGAATATCGCGGTAAAATTGTTTACGTCAAGATACTGTTGAAAAAGGTGCGCATGGTTGAACTGTTCCTGGCACGTCTTAGTAAACTACAGATCAATCACGGACACTTGCTGTGCAATAGCAAATTTATTATTGGAGCAGCCAAATTTGGCTGTGGATTAACGCTCTAATGACAGCCTTTGGCAGGAACAAACCTTGTGATATTCTGCGCTTTCTTTGAAATCTGAATGAATGTAGAGATTAGCGCTGATGAAGGGTAACATGATGTGAGTACAGAGCAGCACCGGAATAAAGGGACGAGGGGAAACGGGAGATCCCCAAGAAAACCCGCCGACCAGCGGCATCGTCCGGCACAATTCCCACATGTAAAAATTCTCGGACCGACCCCGCCAGGAATCGAATCCGGATCGCCTTGGTGGGAGGCGAGAGGTTTGACTCCTCGGCCATCGAGGCGCCATTCGTTGGAAGCTAGCAACGGAGTCGAGATGCCTCAGTGGCGTAGCCAGGATTTATGTAAGGAGGGGTTTAACCCGAGAATAAAATAATGAGCATCGACCATCCTTTAGAGCGGGGTACAAGGCCCCCCCCCCCGGAAAATTTGGGATTTAAAGGTGCAAAATACTGCTATTTTAACAGTTTTCGTAACGCAACATCGAATATTATACAGGCCAAATTTTTTTTAAATCTTTTGATATGATTTTTTTTTTCAAATTGTTGCTGCTTATTGGAAGAGAAGGGGGTTAGAACCCCTAACCCCCCCCCTTCCTAGGGTTTGGCTTCCACTTGAGTTGTCTTGCAATAAATCACCTTCTCAACTAATAGTGTGAGTGCGACTGTTTGCTCTCCTGTTCTCGGCCACACGAAATAACCGCTCATTTCTAGAGCCAGTGATTTTTGGTGAAAAGAATTTTGCAACAGTTTGTTTCAATGCCTTACGTGCACGCCTGCACATGTGCTTCATGGTACTTGGCATACAGTGCAGAGGCGTGGCTCATTTGACTGTGCCAATCAGAACATGGTTACTGCGACACCAACATTGCAGCGAGTCACAAGTCATCACATTTGGAAGAAACATCTCAACGCGCATTACGTTTGTACATCTATGAAAAGAAAACACATTTCAGACAACGTTTCTATTAGTTTAAAAATTAAGACTGCTTATTGAAAACACGATTTTCAAGACTCTCAAAATGCCTATAAACACCTTTTTTAAGCTGCCGTATCTAGGAAAATTCCAACCGGATTCGAAAAACACAATAATATAAATAAGCACTGGAATTTGAATCACAAGTATAGCGAATAAAATAATACAGTCACCACTTAAAGTCCCATAGGAAAATGAATAATAGTAAAGCTCTGCGCGCCAGTTGCTGTGTTTGCATGTAGAGGCGATAATACATTACATACGCCGACCGACATCACTCTTAACGTTCCATCGGTTTTGTGCCTCACATACACTAACGCAGCCTACCTTGATAAAACAACCTCAATGACATCCAATTACTGACCTTGTAGGGTAGCTGCAGCCTTAACAGCACTAATGTTTCAATTACATTTCTGAAATATTGCAGAAGTGTTACAATGTTTCAGTTATATTTCTGAAACATAACAAACATATTGTGCTGTGTGGGAGATGTGCACATACGGTTCGGAAGCTAATTTTTGCAAAATTCTTTTCACCGTAAATCACTGGTTCTTCTCAATTCTTCTTCTTATTATTATCATCAGTTACCTGTTATAAAAAATATTAGTTACAGTTACGTTAGAAAATATTAATGCCAGTGATGCTGTAATAATAATTAAAAAAAAATACGAGTTAACTCACAAGCTCTGCCGATTCTGGGAATTTTAAGGTGTGCCAAAAAAAATGCCAGCTGTAAGAGACCAGTAATTGAGCGAGACAAGAATGATGTCTAGACGCGTGTCTGAAAAGAAACAGGAAGAGTCTGTAAATATATATAAGGGGATGGAGATCTTAGCCTAGCCTCTTTTTTATTTGTCTTCGTGGGGAGTAACGGCCGTTGCGTGCCTGTTGCCCGTCGAAGGCCAAGTGAAGTCAACTAGCTTGACGAAGAATGGCCATACGAATTCTACACCGCCTTCTTCGTTAACACCGCCTTATGTATTCCTTCCCTCGCCCTCCTTCACAACCTTGTTAACGACATTATTCAACCCAGCCTCTCTCCCCACCCACCAATAAACCCCTCAAGAAACTATTCGGCCGTTATACTCTGCAGATTCGTTCCTCAATGGCAAAATGTCGCAGGCTTTTTTCTGCTCGACAGGAACTAGATCTGGTTATTTCCTTTACTGCTTCCTCTGGGGAGACAACGTACAAAAATAATTTTAATAACATTTCTTGTATTACATTATATATACATACATACACACACACAAACACACACACACACACACGGCGTGACCAGAAACAAAAACACTGATAGCCACACCACGCGAATCACGGGCTAAATTGGAAACGAAAATGTTAGTGGCAAAATGTTGCACGATGACATTTCATGTGTGCAATGTGTCATCACTGCACAGAGATAGCCCCGTCTTGCGTTCCACGATCTGGTACTATTTCATGTACGTTAAAGTCAAGTAAACATAGAACCATGTTTGCTCTGCTCAAGATTTTAACCTGGACCAATAATACGCAGGTCGGGAACAGTAGTAGTAAGATTAGTACAATATATGTGGAGCGCAAGAGGGGAGTTTGTACAGCGCTATGTTGCCACATTGTGAAAATAAAATGGCATCGTACATTTTGCCACTAACATTTTAGTCTCCATTTAGACCAGGATTTACGTGCGGTGTACTATATAGGCGTTTGTTTCTGGACATCCTATATATATATATATATATATATATATATATATATATATATATATATATATATATATATATATATAT
>PNEQ01130618.1:34716-51095 GCA_003012365.1 Medauroidea extradentata | reverse complement strand
TTACCTGTAGGCTAACCTCCAAGAATATATGTGCACTCAAGATACTTCAACTCTTCATTACCTGCTAGCTGACATAGTGATATAGGCCTGCATTTAGTTACATTGTTATTATTGGATCAGTGACTTACACGAGGTGCCAAATAAGTCAAGGACCAATTGTGAAAGTGATACGAACATCCAGTTTGTGGAATTCTAGATCGTGCCCTAAAGAAATCGCGAATTTTTCAGGTCCCTAATAATAGCGTTGCAACAACAATACGCGTGTATACCTAATTCAGGTCCTCCAATATTATAACGTAGCCTACATTTTCAGCCACACGGAAATGGCGATATTGGTATATTTGCGTTTTTTTTTAGATATAAAAAATTCTAACTGTAGAATCATAAAAAGACACAAGCATCTTTATGTTTAATATTGCGTCATAAAATGATAGGGTAGCTAACGCTGAAAAACTGTTTTGTAATGGCCATAATAATGTTAGTAAGTATGGACGTCATCGACATTTTTGTGGCAGTTACAGCGTTTTTGTAGTCACTAAAAACCTGTGCTGGCGAGGATGAAGACATTGGTGAGATATGAATGGCGAAATATTTTATGGTGGCCGCAAAGATTTGCGGCGAGCTATTTGTTATTTGATGAATTATTCATTTCGCTATTTATTTTTTAATAACTGGTTCTTACGTCTCTAGTTCATTTAAATGTTACTAAATTCACTTCCTGTTTCATGTTAATTTTGATTTGCGATATTTATGTAGCGGATTGCATTTTGTAGTTCTTCTAAGTGTTGTGTTATAGGGTAAGTGTAAGAGAAGACTAGACGTCCTGTACAGTAGGTGCTAGACGCAAGGGAATTATTGGTTAACTTTTAAGAACTGTCTTGTAATGATTTGGTTCTGCATGACGACTCAATGAAAGATTCCATTATTATTTACGTCAAGCAGTTAACCAAGAATATATCCTATGCTTTGTCGAAGGGAAAATTTTGATAATACAATTCGAATAAATGTTATGGCTCAAAAACTGAGAGTACAATATAATTGTCTAACACTTCCCCTTAATGGGCCCGCCTTAGCGGCCGTTCGACCTCATGGACGTGGAGTTTTCCTTCACAAAAGCGGGATTGGGTCAACCCCTGTTGTCTAGGAGGTTGTCTCTCGCTCTCTCTGTTGTCCTCTCGGCTCGGTCTCGCTAATCCTTCAATTATCCACAACGCTGGCTGCATATTTCCGCAGGACACATATTACAAGAACAAGTTTTCCTCAAAATGTTCAGTTGTTACAAGGTACAAACAGTCACGGGATCGAAAGATAAAGGATAGATCTACTAAGGTTAAATAGTTTTAAGTAAAGATAACAAAAAATAACGGCATTACACAAGCCGGAAAAGACACAATTTTTTAATGTTAAGGTCCTATTTTCTAATTACTTAAGAAACTGATAGAACTGAATCCATTTATCCTTAGTGTGAGGTACCTTAATATCTTTTATATGTCAAACACACAATCTCACAACTAATATTTTCTGTGAAAAAACGATTCTCCTGAACCTCTACATCACAACTTTCATGGCTGGTAGGCGGGCCCCTTAAATGTGTTCAAGTACGATAAAGTCATAATTTATATTTACATGAAATATTGTTAGTTTTGTAAACGATACTTGTGAGTACAGTTTCCTCTTACCAAACAATTTTAGCTCCATAGTTTTCTCATAACGGTGCGTCAAAGTCAAAATTTGCACGTTCTGCTGCCATGCAAATAGTGAAAACCAATTGACTTACGTACCGTAAAGTGAGGTTACTTTGCACCCCCCTGGGTAACTTGGCACCTTCCCATTAATTTCTTTTTAAATACAATTCTAAAGCACTATTAACAGTAATGTCGTTTATGACTGCTGTGTACGATGTAAGTGTATTCCCTTTAAGACGATGCTAACAGTTATTTTAAAAGAAAAATTGTGGTGTAATGTTACCCCATAATATGGTACGTGAAATAACGTACTATACGTCTAGGCTACGTAATAAAACATTATAGAAAATCCCGCGAACTGTTTTTGTATTTTAAAAAATTTCTGAATATGCTACTTTTTTCCTGTACTTTTGTGATTTTTTTTTTAATATTACGTTTTGGGTTTTTTTTTTTTTTTTTTATGTTTCTCTGGGCGCATGGACACGCAGGGGTGTCCAAGGAACAGCTTTGAGCACGTACATACGTCCGCCGGACTAAGGTGTGACAGGATCCAGAATGACGCCACGCTTATTCTCTGCCCAGCTTCCTTCGGAAAGGTTCGCGGAAGCCGGTTGCGACATCTGCGGTAGCCCTCGTGCGAGCACGACGCGCGGAGCAGACCAGCATACAGATGCGAAACTGACGGCCGCAGGAGCGTGTATAACGCGGTGGAACCGGGCCACTCCCACGATTTTATTGTCCTATTGTTAGAGACACTGGTAAATCGCGGGAATAGTTGATTGTTTGCTAGACTCCAACATGCTATATATAACACTGAAGGTTTTGCACCTATATTGGCTATTGTTCATACGAAGCACAGTGTCCCTCTTCAACAGACCCAATTAGAACTGTACAGTTTTAACACAGAACGTGTGTGATTTGCCAGAAAACTGTTCGCACGTGTCACGATTGAGATAATATAGTTTATTGGAGACTATGTTAAATATTTTCGCGATTTTCCAGTGTCTCTACCTATTGTATACTCGAAGACAGTGTAGAGATTTTGGTTAGCACTTCCGCGTGAACGTATTTTACACGATCGAGGCCTGGGAGTGCGGAAGCGGCGAGGACGGCTCAGCAAGTGCATCACGCCAGATGTCTCTCAATTTTTATTTATTCATAAAATAATAAATACCGTATAGGGATGGACCCGAGGGCGGGGTATCATACCCCGAGCGCAGAATTTTGATTGGACGCCCGTTGGCATCTGCATATCCTGATGGATGGCATGAAATGAAACCCTAAAATGGAGAAGTGACGAAATGAAATGCGAAAAATCCGGGCTGGACCCGCCGGGGGTCGAACCCGGATCGCCTTGGTGGGAACCGAGTGATCTGACCACTTTTTTTTTATGCTAGGCTCCTTGGCAAGGTCTCAACATCGCCAACGAGCCAAACATCCCCCCTTTACAACTTCATTACTAGGCAAATCCCCAGTTGTGACAGTGATGTTGACTTTGACAATTGAAACGACTCTCGGACAACACAAATTTTACACCCATCAGACCTGGGAATCGAACCCAGAACCCCTCATACCAAAGTCGGCAGCTCAACCAACTGAGCTACGGAGGTCGGCTCCACTCGGACACCACGGCTTCATGCCATACGTAAATATAATCATTTACAAAATATTTTTGTGTTTCATAAAATTGCAGAAATTGTATGTATTTTCATTGTGAGTTTTTTTTTAAGTTCATTATGTTCATTGCTTTTTGCGGCTCATAACAACGAAAACACCAATATTTTAACTTTTAAATGCAGTTATGAGAAAATTGGTTGAGCTATTTTTTTTTTTTTTTTTTTTTTTTTTTTTTTTTTTTTTTTTTTTTTTTTTTTTTTTTTAGGTGAAAATGTACTCACAAGTTATGTCTGCAAAACTAATACTGTTGCATACAAATATAAAATTATTACTTTTCCCGCACTGCTCCAGTTTTTTTGACAAATTGTGACAAAATGTTGCTCTTATTAATTTTTTATCTTGGGTAGTTTTTAATCAATAGCTGGAAAATGTAAAAATTTGCATGTTACGGTTTTATGTACGACACTGAAACCGGCTGACATACCAAACTGTAAAAAAAAAAAAAACTCATAGTTAACTATGTAAGCTACGAGGTCATACAGGCCTACATAATACCACAAAATTAAATATTTTTTGTTCTCGTAGAATATTGTTGAATTTTTTAAATTTTCGTTTCAAATACTTTGTGGGATGTGCGTAAGCTTCATTCTTAAGCAAAATTCGTTTCACTATCTCAGTGTGCTTAAGAGTTATCGTAACTAAACTTTTTTCTCTTGTGAAAAATTTTAGCTATCGTAATTTTTACACAATGACTTGTCGAAGTCAGAATTTGTATGTCACGGATTTTATAAACACTAAAACCCACTGACTTACCGAACTTCAATAATTTACGGTGAATATCGAAGTTGTAGGCTGTAAAGTCAACTAATAAAAACAATATTAGAATATGTTTGTATTTAAACGAAGATCTTGAATTTTTAAAATATTTTATTTATATTTCAGCTATGATGGATAGAAAATATTCCACAGGAGCTAAATTTATTCATAATTTATGCCTAAAAAGGTAAAATATGAAAATTACTGCCTACCGTGCACATCAGCGATCGTTTTAAGTGTCGGAAGTTTCCTTAAATTTTTAATTTAACTGTTAAATGCGGCATAAAACGCCTCAGTTTCGTACTGGTTGGATGTGAAGTAATGTGGCACGCTGATCCTTATCCAGAATGCGGCAGAGTTCACGCTTGAAGTACAGAAACATGTTTGTGTGTCAACAATCGTGTCGCAGTTATGCGGGGCGTGCAATCTGCGTGCAATGTTTAAGTCGTTGGCTATTTCCTATTAGACTTAAGCCCTATACACAATTGAAAACTTTAGCATTTGACTTTAACGTTTTACTTTACAATAGCTTGTTCTGAAAAATATTATAATAAGTATAAAAAATATTAATGATTGCTATTATTATTTTAATATCCATGTGATATGCTTTTACATTAATATATAATTTTTTATATCACAATATGTCCGTTTAAAAAAACAGATTTCCAAACGGATTTCATCTGTCGTTACTTTAACTTTACATTTGTACTTATATATTGACGAAATACATAAAGTAAAGGAAACGTAAAGTCAAATTCTAAAGTATTCAATTCTGTATAGGACTTGAAGGCCATGATGTTTCATTTATTTCAAACAATTGCAAATAACTCGAATATATTTTTTAACGAAATGCTTTGAAAATTTTGAGAATTTTTACTGCCGTGCGATACACAATTTTGGTAGAGCGTTGTTTGAAATAGATTACCTTTTGCTAACAAAAAAAAAAAAATATATATATATATATATATATTTTGCTTCATACATGAGATATTTCAGAGGCAAAAATATAAAAGTCAGTTTGGTGTATTGCAACATAAAAATTCAGATACAAACGATGATATATAAGTGTTAAAACTGTAAGATTGAATTTTTGATATATGTATTAAATTGCGTTAACAAAATATTTTCGAAACCATTGCAAAACTAAAGGTCGTGACTTTATACACGAAATGTGCGTTGTAAAGTCCAGGTTTTACTATTCCTGGTTTTTTTTTAAAGTGAAAAGCAGTCTTAAAAAAGTGTTTTTTTATCCATTTTGAGGTGATCCGAAAGCATGGATCTAAGTATGATATCTAAAAAACTAAAACAGACATGTATATTTTTTAATATATTAGCTTTTTGTAGGTTAAAATATCGAGCACTCGTTTAGTAGCATCTATTAAAAAAACCTTTCTCCCAACACACCGCAACACAACGGGCATTATATAACTCACAGTATGTAAATAGTTCGTTGAAATCTTGTTCTGACCGCCTGCCTTGGTCGCAGCTGCAAGAACTGTTCTTCTGTAATGTACGCGATTCTTCCTCTGGGGACCAATTCTTGTTTTCAGCAGGCTTCAAAATCCTCTCCCAATGGCTGCTCTCATATTGTCGACAGTCTATGCACATGGGGCACATACTCGAGCATTGGCGTGGTGGCGTATCGTTGCGAATACATATTTTTTTTTTTAAATTGTCCTTTCACCGGGTTTATCATATGTGTTATGTAACATACTTTTCAATAGTCTAAACAATATTTGCCATAATTTCTTATTATTTCGTTGTATTTGTATTGACAAAACCGGTTATAATGTTATGAAATATAAGAAAATATTAGAAATAAAATTATTATTATTTTTCCTCTCTAATGCAGTTTCCTTAGGGTTCGTCTATGAGTTGAGTTTGGAAAATTATCTGCGTGTGTGTGAGCACACGCGTATGTGGAAAAACGTTTTCTTACGAAATTATACTACATGTGCCAATTGTGTCAATGTAAGAAAATAACACACACTTCAAACTATGTCGCTATGGATTTAAAATTTCGGCAACGATGATTAGAAACATCATTTGGGGTCCCTCAAAATGGCCAAAAATGGATTTCCCAGACTACCGTATGTGGAAAAAATAACAACCGAATTCGAAAAACACAACTAAAGGAACGGCGTTAGACATTAACGACGCTGCCCACAAGTAAATTAACGTGGTTACTGCTTAAAATTCCATAGGAAAAATTATAACCGTAAAGCACTACTCCATGGCCGATTTTAGTGGAAGGCCGGAGTCTTGAATGTGGCAACACTGCATCGGGGGCCTGCTGCTTGTCACTTCTTGGCTGCCCTAGTCTCTGTAACATGTATAGATGCAGCTTTAGTGGCGTGTACACGTCTACACTGATTAGGGCAGCCAATGAGCGACCGGCAGCAGGCCTCCGATGCAGCGTTGCCACATTCACGACTCCGGCCTTCTACTAAAGACGGCTATGACTACACGCCAGCTGAATAGCTTGTGCGGAGAAGCGATAATACATTACATACGTCGTTCAACGACAACCTTACCGCTCCTGCCTCGCACACACAAACGCAGACTATCCAGGGAGGCTCCTTAAGGGTGTTCAAGTGCGATAAGATCGTAATTTTATATTTATATGAAATAGTGTTAGTTTTGTAGACGATACTTGTGAGTACAATTTCCTCTTACAAAAAAATTTTAACTCGCATAGTTTTCTCATAACGGTGCGTTAAAGTCAAAAGTGGCATGTTCTGCTGCCGTGCAAATAGTGAAAACCAATTGCCTTACGTAAATGAAATAATTCACAGTGAAATAACATACCACGGGCTACGTAATAAAATATTTTTAAACAATTCCGTGAACAATTTTCGTATTGAAAAAAATTGCTGAATTTTCAACGTTTTCCAAAATGTTACATCATGGTCTTTTTAATACTTTATTACATAGTTAATGGCATGCAATATTACAGTAAATTATTTTATTCAAGTACGTCAATTGGTTTTTACTATTTGCATGGGAACAGAACAAACAAAATTTGACTTTGACGCACCGTTATGAGAAAACTATGAAAGCTAAAATTGTTTCGTAAGAAGAAACTGTATGTACTCTCAAGTATTGTCTACAAAACTAACATTATTTCATAAAGATATAAAATTATGATTTTATCGCACTTGAACGCCTCCCTAATGACTCGAGTAAAAATTGTTTGAGAGGAGGGGGGGGGGGGAGCTTATACGCTATTTCCGCGCTTGGTTCGTTTAGGCGTTGCGGCATTTGGCGCACGCTTCCAGGTCACCCTTATATCTCCGTCACTTCTGAGCCTCTAACACGCAGGTAGGCGTCGCCCCTAACGTAATTATTATTTTAAAATAAATACTTGTAATTGATTGATCAATTTGTTCGCAGACGACTCTCTTCCGAGATGATGGCAGGGCCGGTCCCCGGATTTTCGCATGTCGAAATCGTGCCGGACGATGCCGCTGGTCGGCGGGTTTTCTCGGGGATTTCCCGTTTCCCACGCCCATTCGTTCCCGTGCTGCTCCATACATCTTACCGCCCTTCACCAGCGCTGGCCGAAATCTCTTCACTCACTCCGAGATGAATACATAATGTAGTTGGCCTCGTGCATGGAGTTGAAGTGACGTGTTACATACACATCGCGACTATGACGTCATATTCGTCGCTAACTCGTCTGGACGGGTGGACCAGCCGGCCATGTGTGGGTACTTATATTTATATACGCCCCCCTTCCCTCTCTTCAGTCTAGCCAGTCACGGACCGTTACTCCTGATAATATCTCAGGCAGCTGGAGCATTGTTCTCGCCTGATTAGGACCACCAGCAGCTGCTGTCGCGACGTACACTCGCTGCAATGTAACTGCTGACCATGTCTTCTTGTATCCGTGACCGCAATGTACAGTACATAGACTCGGTGCGCCGTATGTTGCCGTAATAAACATACTGTGCATTGTCTTTTGATCACCTCCTGGGTGGTTGGAGTGACGAGGTATACTCGGTCCGCCGTACGCGGTTGCAAGATATGCCCTTGTGCAGGGGCGGATCAAGCTCTAGGTTGGGGGGGGGGGGGCAATCATTTAAATAGTAGTTATGCCCACACCCCGAATCAGAGAACGGGGGTCCGTCGGGGATACTTCCCCGGAAAATTTTAGTTTTTAAGGTGCAAAATGGTGGTATATAAGGCGTTTCCTAAAGGAAAAATTTAGTATAATGCTTTAAAATTTTGTAATTTTTACGTGTCTTTGTGAAGTGACGTCTCCCATTAGACTGCGCCAATCACAATAAGTTTACTGTAACATCACACGTATTTGATTTGCCGGTAGAATGTCAAGACACGTGGGGTCGCGGTGGCCGAGGGTTGAGACCTCTCGCCTCCCACCAAGGCGATCCGGGTTCGATTTCCTGCGGGGTCGGTCCCCGGATGATCCCGCTGGCTGGCGGGTTTTCTCGGGGATCTCCCGTTTCCCTCGCCCTTTCATTCCGGCGCTGCTCCACACTCACGTCATGTCACCCCTCACCAGCGCTAAAGACCTCGATGTTAAGTGCTGACCTAATCTCTCACTCCTTCACTCAAGACACGTGATAGTTAAAACGTCCAGTCACTGGACCCACTATTTTATGTCGGAAAGATTTCTGCGTCAGTTGGTTTCAATGTCTTATGTGAACATCTGCAGCTGCTTGATGGTCAGTGATTGGTAGAGACAGGAAAAATTCGCGTGTTCACCGACGTGTAGGCTAGCCTCGTATTCAAGCAGATGTTATCTGCTCACTGGCTGCTCGATGACGCAGTGATATGGGCCTGCATTTAGTTGATTCTGTACTATTGGGTAAGCCACTTCCAGCAAGTGTCAGATAAGTCACGGGTCAAATGCGAAAGTGGCACGAGCTGACAGTTGCTGGAATTATAGCTTGGGGCCAAAATAAAACGCGAATTTTTCAGGTCTCTAGTGATTGGATGTTTTATCTCTCACTTGTCCTGGGTTTCTACTGGCCAATCAGAGACGTACGGTCACCATTGGCTTACTCTAATTGGTGCAGTCAAATGAGAGACCAGTCAGAACGTCACGCTGCCAATAACCATGAAGCACAACTGCAGATGTGAACGTAAGGCACTGAAACAAACTGGCGAAAATTATTTTCGCCTACTTTCATGGCCCTATCACAGAATGTTTAGAAATACAGAAGTGAAATTGCCGGTAGGACAGTGAACTCAGTCACACACGCCAGCAAAATGGCTTCCCTGGTCAGCAACATGGCGGAGACGCCTACCGCCAATCGGCGTAAGTTGGCTGCCCTGCTAGCCGGCAGCCAGGCCAATAGGAAACCTGTCGTAACATGCAGGAGCCAAACATACACGGGGCTGGTATCAACAACCTCGGGTAGCCAATAAGCGGCGAAGTTCGCCCGTATCAAACGAGTCGTCACATCATTTCACGTCTGTATTACTATTTAGTTAATGTGGCCCTATCCAATACTCGCTGTCAGACCTGTATTACATTGCCTCATTCACTGTTAAAAATTTCCACAAATTCACGGAAATGTTTACAGAAAAGTACTGTAATTACACGGAACTGGCTTCCGTAATGTTTTGTTTGTCCGTATTGTCAATTTACGGATGTTTGACTGTAACTTTCCAGAAATTCTTGGAGATATGTTTCTACAATTTTAAAGTGTATTTTACTGTGTCTCTTTTTAAAAACATGCTGGTTTTAATGATCACTATGACTCCTACAGTTAATTACCTGAATTCGTAAAGTGCAAAGTAAAGCAAGTGGGACACTGGCTCATATCGCTACGCTGTTCCCACGCGTCAAAGGTGGAAATTCGACACCGGCGAAAATTCCTCTTAAGGCCTTGTTACGGAGTTTTGCAGTGATTTCGAAAATATATTTTTTTATTGGTACCTAATACTCATATCAAAATTTCGCTGCACTGTTTTGACACTTATATGTTATAATTTGTAGCTGAATTTTTTTGTAGAATTATACTGAACAATTTTTTAGATTTCGTTACCCAAAGTACCACGTTTTTCGTCGTGAAAATAAGCAAAAATTAAGGACTTTTTTTTTTTTTGCTGGCGAATGGTATATTATTTTTAAAAACTCGATCACAGTATTGTGCATCGTGTGATTGCACATTGACTCAAATTTTTTCAAAAATTTTCGTTAAAAAATATTTGAGTTATTGGCACCAGTCTGAAAAAAACTCGGGAACAAACCCTTAACGGACATGTTGTGGTCTCGACTTCCGGGTTCGCCGCCTGGAATGAACGGTCCAACTTATGCGTGCAGGCTAGTACAACCGGCGGCATAGCACCGCCATCTCATCTTCTCTTTGATTTATTGGTCCAGCCTCGAGGCGGCAACCTCACGCAGGTCCTTTTAAGGTGAGCGAAAAAAAAAAATGTTCCTTCTTTGTCAATTTATTCAGCACGTCAAAATTCCGTGTTAAAATATTTAAATTACTCGTTCATATCGTAAACAGTTCGGCTTCTGAAAACGAAAGTAGTCCAAGTACGCGTGTGTTTTTTGTGTCTCATTTTGAAAACTAGGCTGTAAAGTGACGTAACAGTTAAGAATTGTTGAGGTATTCATTGGAATATTCATACTGACATACTGTAATTCCTCGTTTTTCAGGCTCATTGTCGTAGTTATATAAAAACCCTTTCTCTTTTAATGAGTAGAAAATGAGATCAGTACTTATTCTGAGCTAATGTAGACAACTTTTTCTACTTTTATATTGATATTCATTTTTTTACCCGTAAACGAGAGCAGATATCAAAAATCTGTCTGGCAGTTTTCTTAAAAATCGTCTTCTCCATGTTGGCTGATTTTTTTTTCAAAGCTGTAAATACTATGGTTTTAGCTAATTATGTAATTAATAAAATTCTAGTTAGTTGACTTTTTAGACGAAACCGTGTAATTTCATGCTTTAAAAAAAATTATCTATCACTAGAAATTATGGTATATTGCGAAAATGTTTTGTGCCAACATACGGCCTTGAAAACACTGTAATTCTTGCAACAGGTATGATTGAATTAATATACGTCTGACACAACGCAGCTGTCTGCTGACTAATAACGGGCATCAGACATTACAATGTAGGGATTCTTATTGGCCCAGTCAAATAGGGTAACACTTCCAAGTACGAGTTTAAAGCCAGTAATATTCTGGTAAGCTGAACGTACGTTGAATCCCAGCAAACAGTCAAGTTTTCCCGCGATAAACTATCATCTCTAGTTATCACAATAAAACATATTTTAAACGAAACTGCCTGGCAGATGTATAATATCTGCTCTCGTTTAAGTTTTAAAAAATAATTATCCCTAAGAGAGTAGAAACTAAAGAGTCTTAAGGGTCTTCAAGTGCGATACAATTATAATTTTATATTTTTTATGAAATAGTGTTAGTTTTGTAGACGATATTTGTGAGTACAGTTTCCTCTTACGAAACAATTTTAACCCTCATAGTTCTCTCATAACGGTGCGACAAAGTCAAAATTTGCTTCTTCTGCTGCCATGCAAATAGTAAAATCCAACAGACCTACTTGAATAAAATAATTCATTGTGATATTATATCCCAAGGGCTATGCAGTAAAGTATTTAAAATACCATAACGTAATATTTTGAAATTATGAAAAATGTTGAAAATTCAGCAATTTTTTAAATACAAAAATAGTTCACGGGATTTTTTAAAAATGTTTTTTTTACGTAGCCCGTGGCATGTTATTTCTCTGTAAATTATTTCACTTACACAAGCCAATTGGTTTTCACTATTTGCATGGCAGCAGGACAAACAATTTTGAATTTGACGCACCGTTATGAGAAAACTATGCGTGTTAAAATTGTTTCGTAAGAGGAAACTGTACTCACAAGTATTGTCTGCAAAGCAAACAATATTTAAAAAAAATACATAAAATTATGATTGGATCGCACTTGAACACCCGTAAGGAGCGACCCTACATAGCCGAGATCTGAGCGAGCTGTCGACGGACTACACTTTGAGCGACATCTGGACGTGTTTACATTGAGGGGTGGAAACCAAGGGGTGACATTGACAGGAGGGGAGTATCTGTGAATGTAGAAGAGAAAAAAGGACAGAAAATACGACTCGCGTTCTTTTAGTCCGTTTTCTCGAAAAAAAAAAAAGGTTACTAAAGGACTTAAGTTCAAAAATCTATTCACAAAGGATGCATCTGGTTTACTATAACTAGAGAAGATGGTTTATCGCGGGAAAACTTGACTTTTTGCTGTGAAAAGATGACTGGCTTTCGTTTGTACGTGGAACTGTCGCCCTATTTGATTGAGCCAATAAGAACACCTCTGTTGTAATACTTGAGGCCTATTATTGGTCTGCAGACAGCTACGTTTTATCAGACGTGTATCATCAAATCATACATGTCACAAGAAACTACAGTGTTTTCAAGGGTATGTTGGCACAAAACATTTTCGCTATACAACATAATCTCTAACTATAAGATAAGAACATGTGGTACAAGTAAATGAAGTTATGTTATAACATTTCCCTGTAGACATATATTTTATAATCGTATTGGCATTTAATTATCCAAACTTCGACTCTTCTAACAAAATATGAGACGTTTGTATTGTGCTGTCCACAAATAAAATACTGTGGTCACCGCTTAAGGCCATGATCTTTCGTTTATTTCAAACCATTGCAAATAACTGAAACATTTTTTAACCAAATGCTTAGAAAAATTTTGAGACAGTGTACAGTCATACAATACACAATTTTGCCAGAGCGTTTTTTTTTTTTAATAATGTACCGTTTACGAGCAAAAAAAATTATTTTGGTTTTTTTTTGGCTTATTTTCTCAACAAAATGTGTACTATTTCGGGTGCAAAAATCTAAAAACCAGTATGGTGTATTGCAACAGAAAAATTCATATACAAACATTGATATATAAGTGTTATAACTGCCAAAGGAATTTTTGAAATATGTATTAATTTGCATTACAAAAAATATTTTCGAAACCACTGATAAACTAGAGACTGAGGCCTTAAAGTCTCTTAGGAAAAAATGATAGTAGTAAAGTACTGCACGCCTTCTGAGTGGCTTGCGTGGAGAGGCGATAATGCATTACATTCGTCGGTCAGTGGCACCCTTACCGCTCCTGCCTCACACACAAACGCAGCCTATCTAGGGAGGCTCCTTACGGTAGTTAATTACATCTGTATTATGTAACATTTGTTGGAATATAAGAAATAATATAATTTGTGTTATCTTCCAACAAGTAGTCTATTTGATACTATGGAAGTAATTTATTATCTGACAGTGTAACAAGGTCAACTGGAGTAACAAATAGAACATGAGATATAAAATAAGTTTATGCGCCTTCAGGAATGCTTGCGGGTCAAATACTGAAAATTAAATATGGCCGTGCACATTATCAGGCTCTTGCGAGGTAAATTAATCCGTTTTTGCACGAAAGTTCAACGGAAAGTTTATCTACCGCTTACAGCTAAAATATATTAATATGTAATATGTTTTTATTTTTCAGGTGACGTCAGGTACCTTGTCATCTTATGTCTACTACATCACGCAGCGTAAATATATCGCGGATCAAAGTTTATTTTAGCTTGTGACACATGACTCCACGTATTAATGTTGTTCTGAAAGTTTCAACACGAAACGTTCTTGCCTCGATAAAATATTTGACCGTCTCCTGAAACTTGTATCGAGTTGGGGGACACGCCTTGTGCGTCTAGACGCACATGGTACACAGCAGACCGGCATGCAATGCGCGTAGGAAGAGAAAAAAGGAGGGCGCTTGTTTCGCCGTCTTACAAGCCGCGCCAAAAACATCAGCCTTCCCCCTGAACCGTCGAGCCAAGGCAGTAACTTGCTATACTCTGTCCAGTATAATGTGACAACTTGTTTCTCACCGCCAGGTAGAGTGCCTTAAGATTCAACTGTACACTTGAGGTACAAATTATTTGTTTTAAAGCCGTAATAGGCCTATTTGTTTTAGATTGTAAATAAAAAATGGTTGTTTGAAGAATCAATTTAATGTAGGTGTTCTTTAACATGTTTGCACAAAATTTGTTTTATACGTTAAATGAAATTTGTAAACAGTGATAGAAAAACATGGATACCAATTTTTTATCACTGTTTACAAATTTAATTAGTAAATTGTGTACATATTTGCTACGATGCCAATTTATGATGCAATGTTAATAAAACAAATATTATTTACTATTTAAATGATAAATATCAATTTATATCTGGTTAAAATTTGAAATACGTCGAAATTATTGTGTTTGACTTCCAATCTAAATGTATTTTCTCGACATCGGAATGATGTGTTAACTTGGAAACACTGTGGTTTCATGCGACATATATGATTGCGTGATATACGTCTGACACAATTTAACTGTCTGCAGACTAATAATAGTTATCAAATATTACAATGACGGGTAACAATACGTACAAGAGAAAGCGAGTAATCTTTTGATAAGCTGTACATTCGTTAAAATACACCAAACAGTCGAGTTTTCCCACCTTAAGGGTGTTCAAGTGCGATGAAATCATAATTTTATTAGTTTTATAGAAAAAAACTTGTGAGTACATTTTTCTCTTACGAATAAATTTTAACTTGCATAATTTTCTCATAACGGTGCGTCAAAGTCAAAATTGGCATGTTCTACTGCCATGCAAATAGTGAAAACCAATTGGCTTTCATAAGTGAAATAATTCACAGTGAAATAACATATGGCGGGCTACGTAATGAGACATTTTTAAAAAATCCTGTGAACTATTTTTGTATTTTAAAAAATTTCATACTTTTGCAACTTTTTTCTTTTATTTTTGCGAATTAAAATAATTCAAAATATTACGTTATGGGTTTTAAAATCCTTTATTGCGTAGCTCATGGGATGTTGTATCACAGTGAATTATTTTATTTATGTAGGTCAGATGGTTTTCACTATTTGCATGGCAGCAGAACAAGCAAATTTTGACTGTGTCGCACCGTTATGAGAAAACTATGGGAGTTAAAAATTTTCTGTAAGAGGAAATTGTACTCACAATTATCGTCTACTAAACTAACAATATTTAATAAAGATATAAAATTTTATCGCGTTTGAACACCCTTAAATTACCGTCTTTAATGGTTTGATGCTAACTATCCGACACGACATCTGTCTGCAAACCAATCACAGGTAGTATAATTACCATTGACTTTGTCAAATAGGAAAACTGTTTTTCATGTACAGACGAATCCAGTATAGCACAAACAATACTCCCGACATGCTGAACAATCATGACATTTAAAACATAAATACTATTAGGATGGCCACCCACTTGGAAAACCTAGAAAACCTGGAATAATCAGGAAAATTGTGGTCACCTGGAAATATCGGGGAAATTTTAGGAAATTTATTGTCCTTCTGAGATATTTCTGGAATTTACTTGCCTCGTTAATTTTGATCTTCCGTAATACTCATAGGAAGAAAAATAATTAAGTTTTGAGAGCATTACAGAATTTTTGTTTAAAAATTTACCGTCATTTGGAGGACACTCCATTGTCAAGTTGGAAGTTAATTCTGCTGAATGTTTTGCTAAGTTCACTGGTAGTAGTGTCAGCGAGTACTTTAAATATTTACCTTTATTGACAAGTGTGTTTAATAAAATCCAACAATGTTTTCATACTTGTGAAGATCAGGGAATTTTTTAGTTTTCTGTTGGGGACATATCAGAGAATTGTCTTTGTTGCAATGAGTGCCTAGCCTGTACTAAGAAAGTTAGTGTGGCTGTTAAAATACGCTGTAACAACAATAATCGTTTTGGAAATCAATGACTAAAGATGATGGTTTATCGCGGGAAAACTTGACTATTTGCTAGACTTCAACATACGCTCAGCTTATGAAAAGATAACTGGCTTTCGCTTGTACGTGGAGCTGTAGCCCCAATTTGACTAAGCCAATAAGAATCCTGCTATTGTAATATTTGATGCCTGTTATTGGTCTGCAGACAGCTACGGCGTGTCAGTGGTTGCAAGGCTATGTTGGTGCAAAAAATTTTCGCGATATACCATCATTAGAGACATGAACTTTTCGCGAAAAGAAATTTGCCTCACTTTGTGCCAGTGACTTGTGTGCACGTCTGCAGACTTGCTTCACGGTCAGAGATTGGATGTTTTGACATTCGTGTGTCGTGGGGTTTTACACGCAAATCACAGACGTGTGGTGTTACAGTAACCTTATTGTGATTGGTACAGTCAAATGAGAAACGTCACA
>PNEQ01130618.1:10287-34616 GCA_003012365.1 Medauroidea extradentata | reverse complement strand
GGAAAGTTCATGTCTCTAACCATCATCTCTATCAATGACCTTTCGTCAGCACAGATGGCGGTGGATCAAAATGCTGTTTGATTCTGTAATTTGTCAAAATAATTTTCTCTTAGTTTGTCAACGATGAATCACCATCTCTCTTTGCTTGGTCACAGACTAGATAGTAAAACAGAAGTGGAATGACGTGGCGGCTCATTTGATACGTGTGAACTTTGTCGCTTATTGGCTGCCCGAGGTTGTTGATGCCAGCACCGTGTATGTTTGGTTCCTGCATGTTACTGCAGATTTCCTATTGGCCTGGCTGCCGGCTAGCAGGGCAGCCACCTTACGCTGACTGGCGGTAGACGTTTCCGCTATAAATATTGTGTGGTGTGGTATAGGCTGTTCACTGTAAACTAAGCACTCAGCAGAACTTGTAATTAATTAAAAAATATGTGATATTGGGCCAATATATCGAGGGGTTAGAAGTAAAACTACCCAAGTCTTTTTTCTCCGAAATTGAGATATTGCAGCCAAGTACTGTGAATATCACTCTCCATGTGTGGTAAT
Source organism: Medauroidea extradentata (assembly GCA_003012365.1). Lineage (NCBI taxonomy): Eukaryota > Metazoa > Arthropoda > Insecta > Phasmatodea > Phasmatidae > Medauroidea > Medauroidea extradentata. The sequence goes on along the minus strand of PNEQ01130618.1, from coordinate 34,067 downwards.
AATACCCTGGTTGTGACACCTTTTCTCTCATAGAAGTACTCTTATTTTCAGCTTTGTAGAATGGTTTGGTTAATTTTGGCAAAGGTTTTCCGAAAGTTACTGAAAATGGACTTGGGTAGTTTTACTTCTAAACCCTCGATATGTTGACTTTTGAGACTGTTGAAACTTTTACACTGGTTTTTAGTCACGTGGAAGTTTTCATATTAAAAATAGTAAAGATAACTGCAAAACGGCCCAAAGAAAACTTCATGCAGTGCTCACTTTATCGTGAACGGTCTATATAGGAGGTAACTGACTGTAAGATGTTATTTGAAGTGTCTGTATTCTCGCATGGCACATCTCGGTACGTAGTCCCAAGATAGTGTCTCTGGCACGTATTTAAGACGTGGCGGGCTTCCGAACAGTACACACTCTACAGTATCATTGTTAGGCTCTCTGTGTTCATCGGTGAGGTAGAGTTAACGCAATGTAACTAACAGTGTCGCAGCAACCGGTGGTTGCTGGACGGGAGATCTCTTTTTCCGTTTGAAAAACACCTTGGAAAAATCGTTTTCTTCGCTGAAAAGTATAAAAACCCGCCGGACATATTCTACGAGTCAATCGAGGTTAAATGTACTTGCAGTGTTAAAGTGTTATCAATCCACGGCAGTGTCGGCTCGTGGGTTGTTGCCAGGTGGGGCTGCAGATAGTCGGAACTGTACACTCTTGACGAACGCGCCATAGACCAACGAGCATGAAATATTTGGCGGCTACTAAATGTGTTTTAACCACTCAGTAGTAAGGGGCACCTGCACATCAGCGTGTCAGTGGTTGTAGAGTCAACCAACGCACAACCCTGTACAGCTTTCGGCAACTGAAGCCCTACCTGGCAACAACCCACGAGCCGCCACTGATCCACAGAAATATTCACTTGGATGCTACTGAAATTATTTATGACGGGTGAGGTTTTCTTACCCCTGCCACCTAATATCCCCCTCCTCCGCTTGTTGAAAGTCGTTCTTACGCCACTGCCACGTAAGTCGTAGAAATGCCTATCGACGTAAAATCTTTCTCTGGGGCTTTACGATTGACATAGGCTATAATAATAATTATTAATTTTACTGTGGACACATTATGTTTATTAGGACTGCCTCGCTGCGGAAGGAAAAGGGAAAATGGTCTGCATAAGTGGTAATAAGACGGCAAAGGAGAATGCTGTAAAAGCCATTTCACACGATCAAACATTTATTGAATTACATTTTTTCAATTCAATTTATTGAATGGCACGACGATTCAAGAAATTTGATTCAATAAACATTGAAGGTACCACTTGAAAAGTTATCACACAGTTGATAAACAAATGGTGCACAAAATAAATAATGTCGCTATTTTGTTATTATCTGCTAACCCTGCACGGCACAAAAATACTTGGTTTGGCCAAAACTAAATTTCCTATAATTTTGTATATATTTTTTAAAATAAATTAGGCTCGTAGTTATTTTTGATATTGTATATGTCATATACAGAATACATTAAATATGTTATTTTAATTAATAATTTTAGGAAAACTTCTTTTCTATTCTTAAATATTTTCTTGTAAGAAAATTTCAAACATGTTCGAAACGAAAATGTGTGCTGACAAAATTCATGACATTCAATAAATTGGGAGGAAAAAAAAAGCTGCGGTTATGACGTCAGCATGGCGTCACATGACATTCAAGAAATTGTATTCAATAATTTTGAAAGAAAATTGAAGCAAATTTGAGCGTGTGGATGGGCCTTATGGGTACGTTCCCGAGTTTCTTCATGTTTGATGATAATTATTTTTTAAACATAAACGGGAGCTGATATCGTAAGATCGCTCTGTAACTTTGTTATGGCCGGTTTTAACTACGTACTCTGATTTTTTCGAGACAGAAGACAGCAAAATAGTAGCTAATTAGTATAGATGTGAAATTTCGTGAATTCAATGACCTGCATGTTATAATCAAATATCCTATGCATACTGAAGCCCCGTCTATTCGTTCATTGTCTGATGTTCCACTGAGTAGCAGCTAGTGGACGAATGGTCGGGGCTTGAGTATGCATAGGATATTTGATTCTAACATACAGGTCCTTGAATATGCGAAATTTCATCATATCTGTAACTGATTAGTTAAGTAACGGAATTTTTTGTAAATTATAAATTAACTAAAATCTCCATACAGTTTGTCTCGAAAAATCACATTACATATTAAAAAAAATTTCAAACAAATTTACAAAGCAATTTTGCGATATCGGCTTTAGTGTGGGTTTAAAAAATAATTCTCTCGAGAGCTGAGCAACTAGGTCTAATGCTCTCAAGGTTGTTCAGTGCCATAAAGTCATAATATTATGTTTATAAGAAACGTTGTTAGTTTTGTAGACGATACTTGTGAGTGAAGTTTCCTCTAACGAAACAATTTTAACTATAATGAAAACCAATTGGCTTACGTATGTGAAATAATTCACATTGTAATAATATACAATGGGCTACGTAGTAAAACATTTGACAAAATTACGTGAACTGTTTTTGTATTTTTTAAAAATTTCTGATTTCTCAGCTTTTTCTGTACTATTGCAATTTTTTTAAATTCAAGCTCTGACGTAGTGTTTTTTAATGCTTTATTGCATAGCTCGTGAGAAGTAAGTTCACATTGAATTATTTTGTTTAAGTAGGTCAGTTGGTTTTCACCATTTGCGCGGCAGTGTACCAAGCAAATTTTGACTTTGACACCCCGTTACGAGAAAACTATGAGAGCTAAAATTCTTTCGTGAGAGTTAAATGTACTCACAAGTATCGTCTAAATAACTAACAGTATTTCATAAAAACATAAAATTATGATTTTTATCACACTTGAACACCATTAAGAAGTGTTAGTGCGCGATGTTACTGTGCAGTGTCAACGAAGAGAATATACGAGAAGAGGATGTTTGATTGTCGCTAGGCGTGGGCCGGCTAGTTGCATGCCTCGCCAATTGTCCTAAATGTCTTAGAGTGCCTAACATCTCTTCTCTCTAGCGGAGGCAATCACGCCTCTCAGCAACTTGCCTGTTATACACTAGGCTGCCGCCTGCCTGTCTTTTATAAAACAACGCTGCAACGTGCTAGCAAAACACTTTTTTCTCATAAAGGTTTTAATCGCTTTTCTAATCTGTGCATTTACGAAAAAAAACGCACACTTCAAATGATGGTGGAATGGTAGTTTCAAAACATCACGTTTATAAGAAAAATCATTTCGAAGCCTTTAAAATTTTTAGAAACGGCTTTTTTTTTTTTTTTTTTTCAATTTATTATAACTAGGAACCCGTGTTTTTCTAGAAAATGTTTTGCCCAGGTTGTTTCAGTGTCTTACGTGCACATCTGTAATTCTGCTTCATGGTTATTGGCAGCGTGTCTTTGTGAAGAGCCGTATCTCATTTGTCTGAGCCAATCGCAATAACGTTCCTGCAACACCACACGTCTGTGATTTGCCGGTAGAATACCAAGGCTCGCTACCACGAAGTAGAACTGCAGATGTGCACGTAAGGCACCGGAACAAACTGGGGCAAAATCCTTTTCTCGAAAAACACGGGTCCCTAGTTATAACCCAACAAATATTCACGGGATTTGTGTGGAACTTGAGTGTATTTGGACTTTGCTTAAAATTTTCCACCAATTAAAAGATGGGGTCGCCACTGAATGTGTCAGGCGAGTGATCTACGATACCACTGCACGCCGTTTATAGTGTCTTGCGGTAGAGGTGATACCGCATAAGATGAGCCAGTCAACATCGCCCTTGGCGCCGTGCCTCACTCACACAAACACACGGCCACTAGGCGGGCGCCTTAAGCCCACGCTTCCCTATTTTTTTAAAAGCCTAAACGAAAGTGGATATCAACAACTGTTTGGCAGTTTTGTTTAGCAAAGTTTTCACCGTGTCTGATAGTTTTTTCAAGACAGTTAATTCTGTGGTTTTAACAAATTATGTAACTAACGAAATTTTTTTAGCTGCGTTTTTGGTAGAAACCATATAATTTTTAAACCAAAAAAATTAAATATATATGTATATATATTAAAAAATTCAAAAATATTAATTTAAAATTTAAAAATTCAAGATTTTTTTAAATAACAAAAGAAAATGCAATTTTTAATTTTCGTATAGGGGACCTTTGTAACCTACGATATAGTTTTTTCGAGTTATTTATTTCAGTTCGGTTAAACAGTGACAAGCAAATTTTGATTTTCACAAGCCATTATGCAAAACCTATGGTATATTGAAGAATTTCTTAACAACTGAATTTAGTCACCATTTATGTAAAAAAAAAAAAAAAAAAAAAAAAAAAAACGTATGGTACAAAGAAAAAACAAATAAGTAACGATGAAAATTGCTGTCTACCGTTTCCTTAAATGCTGTGAGTACCGTCGACCCATAAAATGTGCCGCGATTGTGTTGTGATGAAGCGTCCCGAAAACATAGCACGTACCAAGGCCAGAAGTTGGCTTTTATGAGCGTGTGCGTCAACCGGTGACGTCATGTCAGTAGAAGGCGTGTCGTTATGGTGTCTGCATTCCTGTCAGGATCGCACTCCCGTCTAGAATATCATACCATGCATACGTAATAACTGGAACCGTAGATATGAGGAGCATACGTTCAAAATCAGACACATCCACATTATCTGATGTTACAGGAAAGCGAAAAACTGATACGTTCAAATATAACGTAAATGAATTATGACAAGTTTACTGTTGTTCCTCATTTTAACAGAATTATTATCATAAATATAGGTCGTTCGGAATAAAGTGAGCAGTTAAAACATTTAAACTTTGAACAAAATCACTAGCCGTTACTACATGTAATTCGCCATTAACTAAAGTTGCCTTACTGCTTGTAAGGTTGGCAGCGAATTGCCGAATGTAATTCCGTATATTTTCATATTTAAATACAACAATACTGAAATAAAATCAACTGAAATCGGCATATTTGTGTTTTATATAATTAATAATAATTTCTTTTATCGAACTGTATGGGTTCCTACCGACTGCACAGTTTCACGCGCATAATTCAAGTGCGTGTCCAGAGAGGTGTCCATAGAGGTCAGACATTTCCCTTCGTCAGCCGTTAGGTACGGAAAGATACGAATTGACTGAAAATAGAACTTTATCAGGGCTTTTGTAAGTGCTTACTGCATCCCGAACAGTCTATAGTGTGAATAGCATATTCTGTACGTATTTAAAAGTAAAAAAAAAAAGACTTATTTTGTTTTGAAATAATAGTATTTCTAGTTTTAAAGGCAGCAAACTTGCCTAAGAAATAGCAGCTTATTATGAACGTATAATTACTGTGGAGTGGACATGTTTGGTTTTGAGCGAATACACGAATATTTAACTGTTTTTTTTTTTTTAATTTTTTATTTCCATATACCGATTACAGCACTTTACAAAATACTTTTTATAGAAGCTTGTGTGTAAGTGCTACTAGACAAATTATTTTCAATAGCTGCGGTAATTTATGTAAGAAAACTTATCATCTGGTATAAATACATTTGTTATTTTATTATTAAATATCACTGTATATTCGCGTGTAACTCACCAATCGTGTATAGAACATATGTTGAATTAATTTTTCGGATTTTGTGGTCTTGTATGGTTTTGAAAGTTTTTGCACCTCACATATTCTTGTTTTTAAATTTATTATTTCATCATGAACAGTATTGATCATTCCTGAGCGTTGTTGTCCAATTAAATTGCTTTGCGTAATGTCTGCCCGACAGACAATGAAGAGTTGTGTACAGTTTTCAAGTAGCACTTCCTCTGCAACCACTGCAAATAAAACTTTATTTTGCTCACAGCCATTAAATTTTGAGAACGTTTAAATATGTACTTTGTTACCACAGAGTATTTAGGAATACAGAAGTGAAACAGCCGATAGGCTGGCGAACTCGATCACACACGCCAGAAAAATGACTTCTCTGGCCAGCAACATGGCGGAGACATCTACCGCCAATCAGCGTAAGGTGGCTGCCCTGCTAGCCGGCAGCCAGGCCAATAGGAAACCTGCCGTAACATGCAGGAGCCAAACAGACACGGGACTGGTATCAACAGCCTCGGGCAGCCAATAAGCAGCCAAGTTCGCCTGTATCAAATAAACTGCCATTTAATTTCACGCCTGTATTACTATTTAGTCTGTGCTGTTACTGAGGAGGGAAATCTTGAGTTCTATGACCCGCATGTTAGATTGCAAAATCAAACTTCGTCTATTCGTTTGTTTTCTTGTGTTCCAGCGAGTAGCAGCTATTGTACAAATGGTCGCGACACAGACTAGACAGTAGTACAGACGTGAAATGACGTGGCGGCTCGTTTGATACGGGCGAACTTCCCCTCTTGTTGGCTGCCAGAGGCTGTTGATACCAGCCCCGTGTATGTTTGGCTCCTGCATGTTGCGGCAGGTTTCCTATTGGCCTGGCTGCCGGCTAGCAGGGCAGCCACCTTACGCTGACTGGCGGTAGGCGTCTCCGTCATGTTGCTGGCCAGGGAAGCCATTTTGCTGGCGTGTGAGTTCGCTGTCCTACCTTCTGTGTTCGTAACTATTCTGTGTTCGTGGCTTGATTACATACAGGGCAGTGGATTCTAACGTTAAGATAAATGAAACCGCGGTTTATTCATTTTCCTAGTTTTTTTTTACTCTCAAGAGCGGTTAGTAAAGGGGGTCACTGAGTGTATCACCCCTTCCCGTTGGCATTTATGTGAAGTTATCATGTATTTTTTTAGGAAGGTAAATGAAATACTATAACTGTTAGTATAAAAATGTTATTTTTATTTTAAAACTATGGTCGTATAATGTTACACGTTCAAAATCTAGGTTTGAACCTACAAAATGGGTATAGCCCCCCCCCCCCCCCCCAACCGTTCAAACAGAAAGTCTAGTTGTATCCATTCTTGTTCTGTGATTATGCTAACAAAATATACAAATGGGCCGGTACGAAAGGAAGTAGTCAGGGCTTGTAAAGCGCTTACTTCACCGCGGATATTAGTCTTCTGTACACGCGACTGTTCTATTCGTGGACGGCGATGGCACAAGAGCGTGTCGTCTGGGGCGGTCACGTCCTACCCCAGGGGAGAGAAGACTGCCGACACTTACCGTGCGTGTCTCCGCCTACATAAAACACTCGCTAGTGTTCTAGGATAAGGAGGGAGAGGGGGGGAGGGTGCTTGTTAAACCGTTTAGGTCGCTGTCGCTTAGGTCACGTCTGCAGCTTGGAGAATACCTTGCCTTTTATGGGCGTCTGTGGTATTGTGTTCAGCCCTGCCCTCCCCCCTCCAAGTCTTTCTGTTCCTCCGGGGCAGGGCCGTCTGGTCTGTGTGTGCTGATCTCGTGCGGTCCAAAGGTGTACCGAGCGAATTAAAATTACGGTACCCCGTACCAGAATTGATGTATCGTTTACAGGAATTCCGGTACGGCGTGCCACGATTTTTTTTTACCTTGACAACCAAGAGAGGTGGCTCAGCGGTTAACACCTTGGACTAACATTCGAAATTACCTGAGTTATTCCCCCCTCCTTCTCTTTTTCCAATCTTACTGATCTCGGTTTTCCCTGGTTTCCCAAAATCGCTAAGGGAGAATACTGTTTTAGTAATTTTTATATTTGTATAAGACCTTGATTTGTGTTACAAACATGCATTGTAACTATTTTTTTACAGTAATGAACATTTTCTAACTTCCAAAGTTTTATTATAATGACATTTCGAAGTCAAAATTGGCATAAAACGGTTTTGCACAAGTAAAGAAAACCAAGTGACATACAGAAATGAAATAATTCTCACTGAAGGATAGTGTTGTGAGCTACGTCTAGACATTAATAAAAATCCGCACTGAATATTTTTTATGTGTTAGAAAAATTTTTGAATTTGAAATAAAATTGTTTTAATTTCCTGTATTATTTACAAATATAAAATCTTTTAATGTAGCGTTTTATACACGTCTGGACGTAGCCCACAAGTTCACAACAGTATTATTCTGTGTGAATTATTTCATTTCTGTATGTCAGTTGGTTTACGTTTCTTGTAAAAAAACATTTTATGCAAATATTGCCTTTCATACGCCACTATACAAAATCTATGAAAGCTATAAAATATTAATTACTGTAAAAAATAGCCACAATGTATGTATAAAAAACAAACAATATCTCATACAAATATTAAAATTATTAAAATTATTCAAATTTTGCGTGAACCCTTCCCCCCCCCCCCTTAAGTCTTAACATAGGACATGGCCGATTCTTCTCTTAGTTTTTGTAATTGTTACAAGTTCTCTGTCACCGTCTCTATTGCCTGGCTGTCGACGAGACGTAAAGTCCTCTTTGTTACCTTCTAGTCTTTGTATTTGTTTTGTTAAAGTGTCATGGTATTTGTATCAATTATAGCCTACGATGTACGATAAAACTCGATAAATTTAAGACTGGTTTAATTCGCGCTCCTTACATAGGGTATACTTGTCACTTCTTTTAAGTGTGATAAAAGGGCAGTGTTTGTAGTATTTAATATTGCTTCACATTTTTGTAGGCCTGCTAAAAATAGAATTCTTTCTTTCTGTTGCAGGTAAGGAGTCAGTTTACCCGCAGCTGACAAGTAAGTTGTATTGTATTGCTTCATATAACTTATTTCTACTGAATGCAAGTTGGCTGTGCTTATATTCTTGGCACAGCATGACTTCTAAGGTTTAATTTATGATTTTTTTGAGTATCTATTAGCTAGTTTTTCATCTTAAGGATGTTCAAGTGGTACAAAATAATAATTTTTTATATTTTCTTGAAATTGTGTTAGGTTTGTAGGTGGTACTTGTGAGTAAATTTTTCTCCTACGAAACGATTGTAATAGTTTTCTCATTATGGTGTGTCACAGTTAAAGTTTGCGTGTTACGCTGCTACGCAAACAGTGAAAATCAATTTACCTACTCAATTAAGATAATTTACTGTGAAATAACATGCCATTGGTTACGCAACCTTACATTTATAAACTACCAATGTAATATATTTAATCTTTAAAATATCGCAAGAATACAAGAAAAGAGTTGAAAATTCAACAATTTTTTTTTAAATTCAAAAGTTGTTCACTGTGAGCTTTCTAATTAATATTTGATTGCGTAGCCCATTGCATTTCATTTCACCGTGAATTATTTTTGTTTGTGTAAGTCTGCAGGTTTTCACTGTATAGTCTACGTGGCAGCATAACATGACTAACTTTGACTTTTGACGCACAGTTATGAGAAAACTGTGCGAGTTAAAATTATTTCGTAAGGGAAAACAGTTCTCTCAAGTATCGTCTGCAAAAAATTAAAATATAAAATTTTATATATTTAACGCATTCGAACACCATTAACATCGTGGTTATGGCGATATGATGTTACAAAATAATGCCACGTACTTCATGTGTATGTTTATTGGACATGTTAATAAATGTCATTACTTGCTTTATAATAAGTTACAATTATTATAGTACAGTTTTACAGAACTAACAACAAAACGAACTGTAACTTAAACGCGTACTACGGAAATTAATGTACTACGTTATTATTTTATGCCATGGATGACAAGATGTATATGAGCAGAGGATAATTTGCACGGTATAAATTATTGTTAAACAGTTATGACACTATAATTGTGGTATGTTAATAATTTAATATTCAGTCGCTCTACAGAAAATTCTGAATTCGGGTACGATTTAATAAAGATATAAGCAGCGACAGTCACAAAAATAAATAATAAAGAAATTAAGAAAATTGCATGATCCATGTGAAAATAATTTGAAAAAATGGTTGGGAACAAAAAAGAGCGGGTTTGGGAGAATTATCAACTGAATGGTTGATTTATTAGCATATCGTACAATTTTCGGATTACTACGATTTTATGCAGTTTTAATCGTGGCAACTTTCAAACATTAACTCAAAGAAGGCATTTCATCATATTCTGGGCGCCTTTAGGTGGCCTGTTTGAATTTCTACATCTCTTCACAATTTCATGTCCAGTTGGGAAGAGCGTGATGCTACACAATAATTTCTCGTTATTTCTACCATTAGCCAGTGACAAATACAAAAAACAAATGTCATATTAAAGTAACTTAGTTCCGTACCACTTCATACTAACCCTCAAGTACGACAGACATAGTCATCGTATTTCAAATTTTTCAACCCCTTGGCCTTCCTATATGTTGAAATAAATCACTATTACACGTTGGCTTAAAATGGTTATGATTTGTTAACAATAACAAACAAAACTCTCTCGTAAAAGAAACAACTGCAACTTACTACCAGATCACCAGTTACGCAAAAATTGGGGCACAAAATTAAACTCCGATTTCAGTTTTGTCGCGTCCGTTATTTTTGCCACGCTGACGTCACAGAAGCCTCGCCGCCTATTGGCTCACAACTTTTGTTGTTCACGTCGCGTCTTTCTCGCTATTGTGATTCCGGCATTAGTCAACAAAATCTCACTGGAAGGTTTTTATCACGTACTTTTTTTCTTTGTCACGTTTGTAATGAAGGTTAACTAAACACGTATCGGTGAAAAAAAAACGTGGTGAAAATAACATAGTTTCATGTTCAGCGCATTAAAACTTTTGACTGTCTTGTGAAAGGCAACTTAGAAAAAAAGAACTTTTTTGCTTACGTCGATTTTTTCCCCGTGGTTGAGAGCAGGAGAATTACTTAGCACCTTTGATTACGCAAATAATGTCACATTTCGTCTCACCTGCTGTGCCACGAAGGAGTACATAGTATTTGATGACTTGTGTTTGCTCAGGAGGCGATGTTTGATCAACGACCAGCTTCTCCGACGTCGTAAAATTGAAGGATATCACTGGGCCGCGAAAAGGGCATTCAATGAACCCTGTCGACGCGTCGTCGCAACCAATTAGAAAGCTTCAGACAGTCCGTGGGCGGACGGTCAGGCGTGTGTGAAGATGCCGTTACGTAATACTCAGTCAAATTTGTCCTACAAACTTCCGTTTCACCGTGACGTAACTCGGCGGTTTTTTTTATCAGAAACGACGCGTGATCTTCGGTGGCACTGTAGACTCACAAACGCGATGTCTTGACACACTTGATTTTGGCGAAACGATTTTTTTGCATCAACTTGTTTGCCATTTTGCTTCATAGCTATTGGCAGCGTGTCTTTTGTGGCTCTTTGATTGTGCCAATGAGAATGAGTCGGCAGAAATCCAAGACACTGAGGATTAAAATTTTGAATGGACACCATTAGTGTGACGTCACATGACGATGCTGATTCCAAACAGATATATCTCGGCACATGCTAAACAACTACCTAATTTTACATTGCTAAGAAAAATTGGGTGGAATCTACTGTTTTTCGAAATATGTAGAATCATAGAAGTTGTCAACATAGCCTAAAAGATAAAATTTCAGCATACTCGGAGTTGTTTAAGTGTATGTAGTGACGAAGTTACTTAACCTAAAGGTAAACTTACATGTTTGTTCTCGTTTGAATAGTACAATTGGTTTGCAATTAATATATGTGCAATTACAAAAAGAATGAATGAAGTCAATCGGTAACTAATATTTACATTTATATTTTCAATGCTGAACTTTCAAAACAAACATTTGTTTGGAACAATTTCTCTCGTGTGACGTCACAACTAATGGTGACCATTACTGGCCGTCAAGCAGAGCTGCAAATGTGGGTAAATATCAAGAATCGCTACTCATCCTGTACTGGACAAATATTGATTTTAGAAGCAATCCAACGTAAAAAAAAAGTTAGGTTATTTTAGGTTAGGTTACTGACCTAACCTAACAACCTAAACTAACGTATAATAGCCTAATCTAACAATTTTTTGGACGTAAAATTGCTTGTAACGTCTCTATAAACATTTTTTCAACTTAGGCTAGCCGCCAATAATATCTGGATGATGAAGCTAGCTGCTCATTGGTTCTCGCTTGTACGTGATATCATACAATTGGTAGAGACGGGAAAAATTCGCGGGTTCACTGACCTGTAATGCTAGCCCTCCAGAACTGTGTGTGTACTGAAGCAGACAGCAGTACCTCATTGGCTGCTCGATGATATCTACATTTCAGTGCTTCTTTATTATTGGCTGAGCACTTTCCACGAAGATTCGAGTAAGTCAAGGACCAATTGCGAAAGTGGCATGAACTTATAGTTGTTTGAAATTTAGATTGCGACCAAAAGAAAACGTGAATTGTTCCGGTCTCTTAACTATTGGACATGAATTTACTTGTTTTAATATCATCTGCTCAGCGTCCGTCAGGAAGTGTCATGTAAAGACAATGTCCATTGCGAGAATGACACATTCTTATAAATATGATAAGAACAATAATAAAACGTCTTTATTTGGCGTATTTGGTGCAATTTTGCTGTCTCGCACACACAATAGCTACAGTTGACATAATCAAAACATTAATAGTATTACTTTATGGACTACTAAATAAACGTAGAAAGAAAAATATTACACACAAAAAAATAATGTGAAACATCAACGGGCATTCAAAACATTGAGTTTCAGCAAGTAGCCTAGTGAATTAAACATGTTCTACAGAAACATTTAAATTAATGAATATCAAGTAGGTACTAGGGTATAAATCTAACAAAGCACTACATAAACTGTTTGCGAAAAAAAAAAAAAAACATAATTTTTTTTAAATTCAGTCGGTGTTTGCAGTTTATCAAAATAATAATAATAATTTTTTTATTTCCATACATCGATTACAGCCCTTTACATAAATACTTTTTATATATTGGAAGACATCACACTCACATAAGCAAAGCTTGTGTGTGAGTGCTACTAGACAAATTATTTTCTATAGCTGCGGTTAATTATGTAATAAAACTTGTCATCTGGTATAAATTAATTTGAGAAACAAAAATTGTATGCTGCATGAAATACAAAAAAAATATTTTTTATGGATACAGATTGTATTTAACAATTTGAAATATGGATATACTTATGAGGAAGAATAAATCATTAGTACTTAATCATGTTGTTAGGGGAATTTTTCAGGTCCCTAGTTTTAGCCAAGCCGTGGACTGGATTACAACGAATACAGGGGACTCGCGCGAGTTTCCCAGGGAAACGACCTATATTCCCGAGAGACTCAGTGTGACAGACGGCACTGAGAGTCCTGCTGTTTGTCGAATCCTGCTGTTGTCCTACTGCGCCCCACCCCCAACATTCCTTCTTTTTACAGTTCCCGAGACCTCTGTGCTGGGTGACGCCATCCGAGCTATTTCAGTCGATTGTCGCGTTCATCTGGTCTGTCTCTCTCTCTTTCGGCGTGTCTTCTATCTCTGTCACTGGTGGTTTGTTTGGGTGCCCCCGCCCGGGCCAGCAGTTAGTCTTCGCTGGTGGCAGGTGACGTCACAGCTGGCCCGACTAACGGGGTCAGCCCACACTCCGTCTGCTCACAACAACAGCCTACGAGACCCCGTATGGCTAAAACACAGAATATTTAATAATGCAGACGTGAAATAGCCGGTAGGACAGTCACACACGCCAGCCAAATGGCTTTCTTGGCCAGAAACAAGGCGGAAACGTCTACCGCCAATCAGCGTAAGGTGGCTGCCCTGCTAGCCGACAGCCGGGCCAACAGGAAACCTGTCGTAACATGCAGGAGCCTAACAGACATGAGGCAGGTATCAACAGCCTTAGGCAGGCAATAAGCGGCGAAGTCCTCCCATATCAAATAAATATTTTCACGAAAAATAAGCTAGAGAAACAAGGTACAGTTCTTCTGCTTAACGACATCGGCGTTCAAGTCAAGGACTTAAAATGACGTGGCGGCTCCTTTGATATGGGTGAACTTCGCCGATTGTTGGCTACCGGAGTCTGTTGATTCAAGCCCGTGTCTGTTTGGCTCCTACATGTTACGGCAGGTTTCCTGTTGGCCCGGTTGCTGGCTAGCAGGGCAGCCGCATTACGCTGATTGGCGGTAGACATTTTAACAATGTTTCTGGCCAGCGAAGCCATTTTGCTGGGGTGTGTCTCTTGAGGTTGCCGTCCTATCGACAACTCCACTTCTGTATTCCTTTATATTCTGTGGCCAGGCGGACCCTGGTGTGTGTATGTGTGTGGCGAACAATGGCGAGTATCCTGGAGATAGTCATACCGCCTGAACTTGTCTCCACCCAAGGTGGTAGGCATTCCATGGTAATGAAGTCGCCCAACCTTTTTCATCGCACTGGCGTTCGAAATCGCGGAACCTGGAAACAATAGCACCGCGCATAGGAGGGCGTTGGTAGGTGATTTAAAGGCAGCGCCAAGTGTAGCATAGAGTATTGGGAATTTGTTTATTATTATTATTATTTAAACATCACAACAGGTAGGAGAAGTAAAAAATAATTATACTTCCCTATGTTTTATGATTATGCGAGTATATTACCTAAGTACTAAGAATGTTTCCGAATTTACACGGCCATTCAATTGTATGTTTTGACTACGGGTATTCAGTCGCTTCGTTGATATGATAATTAGAGCCACTGTAAAATCGCGGGAATAGTTGACAATTTGCTAGGCTCCAACATGCTGCATATAACACTGAATGATTCGTATCGACATTGGCTATGGTTTATTTGAAGCATTGTTTCTCTCTACAACAGGCCCAGTTAGAACTCCACAGCTATGACACACAGCGTGTGTGATTTGTCCCAAATCAGTTCACACGTGTCACGGTTAATATAATACAGTTTATTGGAGACTGTTTTTAACATTTTCGGGATTTTCCAGTGTGTCTAATGATAATGTGTAGAACCATGAACTTTTCGAGGAAAAATTGTTGCCCTAGTTTATTTCAGCACATCTGCAATTATGTTTCATAGTCATTTATTGGATAAGTACCTGCAAATCACAGACGTGTAGTGGTGTAGTAAACGTACTGTGATTGGCACAGTCAGATGTGAGGCATCACTTCACAAAGACACGCTGCAAATAATAATGAAACAAAGTTGTGCTTGTGTACTTACAGCAATGAAATTAACTGGGGCAAACTTCTTTTTGTGAGAAGAAGTTCATGGCTCTAGTTATTATGTTATCAATTGACCTCTATGGCACTCGGCTTGTGTTGCCTCTCTCTCTCTCTCTCTCTCTCTCTCTCTCTCTATATATATATATATATATATATATATATATATATATATATATATCTGTATAACCTAATGTATTTTCTTTGAAAGATTCTTCCAATAGGGGTAAATTATTTAGTGAAATATTGTGGACACACACCATTGAAGAATTTTTAGTTCATTGGTTTTTTTATTTGTGGTTTGATATAATTCTTCTTTGAAACCTTTATATTTTATTATTGATATATGTATTGAACACAGATATTTCGGCTTGTGTTTCTTTTGTTTTTCGTGGTCCTCTCTTTGTTTTCAGAGATGACATAGCACTGCTGTGAAGTATAATTTAATGACTGTCCAACCACTTTGCATTGTTCACTACCCTGCTTCCTCGTCGCTGTCAACGCCTCACCACTGTATTCTGTGTAGTATCCTACAATTATTCCTGCGGCGGTCTTCTGCCGCTGTATTTATATCCAGCGCAACCTTGCCTAGATATTTCTTCGTAATTCTAGCGGCATCGGTAAAGCGGAGCCTTTCTAGAACATTCCATTCAACTCAACTCTCCGTTGGGTGACTGTAGACCAATAACGGACGTGGCTTAGGTCAGTTATAGTGCCCGCTGTAGCGTTGGCCTATAGAACAGTGGTACCAGTGGCGAAGTGTGGACGTGTTCCAAGGCAAGCAGTATGAGACCCGACTGTACACTTTCAGCAGGTTACAGTTGTCTTGCTGAGACCTAGGTGTATTGCTGACAACTAGTTCCTCGTCTCTTACATGCTACTGGCTGAGGAATGTACCTGCTCTTACCAGTCAAATGTTTCCATACGCAAATGAGAGTTCTATAGTCACTGCTAATCACCGCTTGCCCTAGAACGCTTCACGCTTCGCCACTGAGTGGTACGTGGAGATATAGACAATTTTACTAAATATTGCTCAGTGGTGATAAAACTGAATAGTGCCTACGATTTATTTCATCTTGCAGACTTTCGTGCTTGTGGTATATTGCGAAAAAAAAAAAAAATGACAATAGAATTAAGATACCAGTTTAAAATTTTGTGGATGTGTGATGAAGGTGTCATCAAGGAAAACCCCTAAGACGTGACTAGGCGATATGATACTGCGGTGGTTTCCATTGCCTTCAGTAGGATGAACGGGCAACACAACACCCAGTCCTGAACCTGGGTAGGTAACTGTGAATGTTCTTCCCCCCGCCGGGAATTGAACCCAGTGCCCTTGGTTCACCGACCAGTAGCTCTAACCGTTGAGACAACAGATAGATCGTGCTTACGTAGGCTTTCACAGTGAATAACGATGATGTAGTCTGTAAGTTCAGCTATATTTAGGGATCCCTAATTTTTGCGAAAAGAATTTCGCCCCACTTTGTTTCAGTTACTTACGTGCACATCTACAGCTCTGCTACATAATCTGTGATTGGACGTCTTAGCTCTGACGTGTCTTGGGGTTTTACTGGCAAATCACAGACTTGTGAAGTTGTAGTAACGCTATTGTTATTGGCAAAGTCAAATGAGAGACTTCACTTCACAAAGACACTCTGCCAATAACCATGAAGCAGAACTGCAGATGTGCATGTAATTCACTGAAACAAAGTGGGACGAAATTCTTTTCGCGAAAATTAGGGGTCCTTGGCTACATTAAGGGGGCGAAATACAGCAATTTTAATCACTATATATTTGTTGTACTAGATCTATTTTTTAGGCACAAAATGTGACTAAATAAAGTTTGCTCATACGAAATTTTAACATCTCTCATAGTTTTCACATAATGGTTTAAATTCAAAATGTGCATATTTACGTTTTAAAGGACGACACCAAAATGAACCGATATATCAAACTGATAAATTTATCTACAGTGGGTAAATATGACACAGGCTACAATTTTTCGTACATAAAAACAAAGACTAAGTTATTTTTTATTTAAATAAAAATGCTGAAATTGAAAATTAAATTAGAAATATAAATATATATTTTTAAATACAAAAATATTGTATTTCGTGGTTTAACAACAGCTGAAATTCTAGCCTACGACATCGTTATTCACTGTGATTTTTTTCAGTTTGGTAATTGATTTAGTTTTAGTGTCGTCCTTAAAACTGAAAAAAATGCAAGTTTTGACTTTAACAAGCAATTATGCGAAAACTAGAGAAATAAAAAAATTTAATAAGAGCAAAATTTTGTCACAGTTTGTGTCTAAAATAAGAAATAAAATATCTGGTACAAATAACAGTAAAAACATGGTGATGAAAATTGCTGTAGACAGTGCCCTTAAAAGTGTTCAGCTTACAACTATACCCAGGCAATGTACTAAACATGACTGGAGAGAAGGCGAGAAAGAAAATTATATGCTGTCGCCTCAGCTGTTGAGTCGGGCAGGTTCGAAGGCACGTCGACCCTCTTTGAACCAACCGTGCAAAGATATCCTCCCCCATCACATCAGCAGTGGGCGTCATGAACGTCCAACTATACTCTATCCATTCTAAGGTTGCAGCTAATTCATTCAAGTGAATGCCAATAAAATTTTTGCGTGGCATAAATTTCATTTGAAATGTTGAAAAATACAAGGTAACTGTATTACGGCACAAGCACAATGTGAGGAATCAAGATATAGTTCAATTGCTTTGATTTATTTCGTTAGCAGTTTTTAGTTCTGCTGCAACCTTAGAGTGGACAGAGTATAATCTTCCTCCCAGTGACACCCCTCCCCCCTCTCACAGTGGGGGCACATTCGTACCTCGTCCGCCGTTGGAGCTACTTAAGACGTAACGCGGCTAAGGGTTAGGTCATAATTTAAAAACATAAGAATATGACGTATAACTAGGGAGAGGAAGTTTTTTCGCGGAGAGATTTTTGCGCCACTTTGTTTCAGTGCCTTCTTAAGGGGCCTGCCTACCTACCCTTCAAATGCGTTGCAACGAGTTACGACTATTCTCTTTTTAACGAAACTAACGCACATTATATATGTATATAGGTATAGTATACAAAAATAACACACACTTAAACTATGTCGCTATAGTTTTAAAAATTCGGCACGTTAATTAGAAAAATAATTTTTGGATCCCTCAAAATGGCTAAAAATGGGTTTTCCTGACTGATGTAGGTGGAAAATAACAACCGTATTCGAAAATCACAACTATAGAAACAAGCGTTAGGCTTTGAACTATGCTGCCCACAGATAAAATAATGTGGTCACCGCTTTAAGTCCCGTAGGAAAATGGATAATAGTGAAGCACTGCACGCCATGTGAGGGGATCGCGCGGAGAGGCGATAACACACTACATACGTCGATTAGTGGCACCCTTACCGCTCCTGCCTCAAACACAAACACAGCCTATCTAGAGATGAAGCGAGCTGTTGGTAGATGTTTATTTCTTGAGAAAAATCCTTGCTTGGCGAATGAACGGTTAGGTAGCGTGAAAATCACCCTGCAAAAAACTTCCTAGACAGTAATGGAAGGTTTATACCCGTACCCACGGGCTATACTTCAGCTTGTAAATAGATAAATTGTTGAGCATTGTTACTCTAATAAGTATGGTAATAGCACACAATTTTCTGTTTATAATAATTTGCTTAGGGATTCTATCATTTATACGCGAGATAAAAGTTACCACACGTACTTTTTTTGATACTTTATAAATTGGTGCGGTGAATTTACAATTTTTTTAGCATTGCACGTTTCTTCAGTCATGCAACACATTATAGATTTGAGTGGTTTGGGTGTAAATAATGTTAAGGGATATTCAGAGAGAAACAGTATTATCAGGTGTAAAACATTGTAAGTAACGCCTTTTATGAATTTTTAGTTCAGAGTTATATTCCAAGTCTCGAATTGAAATGGAATTTTTTTCTAATATGAGTAAAGTAGGTCACTTACTATGTTTTACACCTGATAACACTGTTCTCTCTGAATGCCCCTTACCATTATTTACAGCCGAACTCTTCATTTCTTTGAAATGTTGGTTGACGGTTACAAAATGGAGAGCCACCCTCTGTCAGGAGGATGGGGTGAGACTGTGATCCGAAAGCCTGTTCAGCTGTTTCAGTCATTCAGTGCTGTGTTGGTGTGACGTCGTCCACGCAAGGATGTGAGAAAAGAAGGGGGGGGGGGGTGACCGGGTAGACTGACTCTCAAGTGCTGGAAATAGCCCTCGTACAAACGCCGAGCAATAAACAGGCGCCCTCGTCTTCCGGCGGCCCCCGAGGTTCGCGCTAATAAATTTTGCGGCAGTCCTTGTACGACGGCCAAGAACAATCGCAGGGGCTCGTCTTTCTCCTCCCCCTCAAACTCCCGGAAAAGTCCACACCCGCGGATTTTTCGGCGAACCCTTCCCCTCGTTCCACATCGTCAGAAGAGTGTTTCTTCTCAAGCGTTGGTTGGGTTATTTGTCTATTCTTTTCGTTTAACGAAGCGAGACTGCGAATTCGATATCCCCGCAACGAGCCGAAAATACTTTAGGGCTATTTCTCGACAACGTTGCAAGCATACAAGGCCGGCGGCTCATTTTACTCACCTATACGCGCGCTTAGGAGATATAAGTGTACTGTATAGTTTGAGACACCTGCTTTTTGTGAAAAGAATTCTGTACACGAGGCACTGAAGCAAACCTATTACTCATATTAAAATTTTGCTCCACAGTTTTGACACTATTATGTCATAATTTGTAGTTGAATTATTTGTAGCAATTTACTGAACGTTTTTTTAGGTTTTGTCACCCAAAGTATAACTTTTTTTTTGTCGTGAAAAGGAGTCAAAATGAAGCAAAATATTTTTTTTTGTACTGACGAATGGTTTATTATTATTGAAAACGCTTCTACAGTATTATGCGTCGTGTGACTGCACAGAGTCTCAAATTTTTTCTAAAAGCTTCTGGTTAAAAAATATTTGAGTTATTGGCACCAGAGTTTGGAAAAAACCAAGGAACAAGGCCTTAACTCTCACATGTCTTAACGTTTAAGTGCAAATCACGAGTGTGTGTTATTCTTAGAGCCACAGTTTTATGGCGAAAAGATTTCTGCATGATTTGGTTTAAGTTTCTTATCTAAGGGGGCTGCGTTAGTGAGTGTGTGTGTGTGTGCGTGTGAGGCACAAAATCGATAACGCACTAAGGGCGTCGACAGCCGGCGTATGTATCGCAGTATCGTCTCAACGCGCCTGCCACGCAACTGGCGTGAGGACCTTCACTACTAATCATTTTCCTATGTAACTTCAAGCGGTGACCATATCATTTTATTTGTGTAATCTATCGTTTGAAGCCTAACGCATGCTTCTATCACGGCGTTTTTCGAACCCGGCCGGTATATTTCTAGATACGGCAGTCTGAAAAGGCCGTTTTTAGCCATTTTGAGGGGCCTAAAAATCATATTTCTAATAAGCTATACTAATTTTTAAACTTATAGAAGCTTTTTATGAAGTGTGCGTTCTTTTCGTAGACATACACGTGTAATGCACGTCGTGTAGTTTCCTCACAAAACGATTAACCGCAACACGCTGCAAAGCATTTTCAGCACAGGTAGATAGGAATCTTAAGTGCCTTATTTGTACATCTGCAGCTGTGCTTTATGGTTAGTGATTGGTTGTTTTTACTCTCACGTGTCTAGGGATTCTACTAGCAAATAACATACTATTATGGCACAGTAACATTATTCTTATTTGTGAGGACAAACGAGAGACATGTCTGAATAAAGACACCCAAATATTGGTCCTGCAGCCTAGGAAAAGCTTTGAGAGATAGGCGCAGCCAACGAGCATTAACCCTACGGAAAAAGAGGTAACTCAATGCTATAAAATGGGTCCTGATTATTACCTTCTTCTATGCTGTGTGCGTGTTCACTAGCGCTTAATTCTAGCTACGGGAAAACATAGCAACACCAAAGGAAGAGCATTGCGCATGCAGTTTTTTTTTCGATTACAATACATCGACTTCTATCGATATTAAGTATTTGTATATCGATCAATTGAACATTTCGATTGTTGTAACTGCAGTCGACGTGTATGTTTCTATTACTTAATTTTTTACGTAGTTTAGGTTAGGTGTTACGTCGTTAAAATTAATAATTTCTTTATTTGTACATAACCATGGGATAATGTTTGACATTAATAGTATTGGTACGACTCGCAAATAAATTATTTTAAATCACATCGTTTACATGTAGGTTTAAATGCAAGTAAAAGACCTCTTAATATGAACATAGTAAAAACGTACCTTATAATCACGGCAACGAAAATGTTAGCACACAGCAACTTCAAAATCACTTTTAAATTTTTACTTTCACTTAACTTTTTCCTGTGATGTAAGTCAGTATTTACTATTTATACGATCAGGAAATAGTGGCTTTAACCTGCACTTACATGCAAACTTTGAAATTCAGTCTCCTTGATTACTGGGCAACAGTGTTTCACAGTACACGAAACGTATTTTACAATCGGGAACACAATATTTATGTGACATAACTTACAACTATTAATTAAATACAAAGCTTCTGTCCAATTCGCTCATCAGCCATAACCATTCTTCACGCCATTTCACTTCGCAGCGAAAATGGCGGCCACGTGCAATGAGTGACCAGTACAAAATTCAAATGCTTAAAAAAAGACTTGTATAGTGACGGTGCTGCTACAATATAGCTACGGATATTAGATGAAGCTAAAAAGCAGACTCGGTTTCCCTATATTAGTTTCATCCCCATGGGCGCAGCGGACGCGAAATGGTATCTACTGCGCAGCTACCCGCCCCACTTTCCCCTCCAAGCCAGTAATAGGGGTAATGACGGAGCCCTGGATGTTCCATTAGCAGCTAAAAGCAATCAGCAGATGCGCACACCTCCCCTGGTGAGGGGCAGAAGGAGAAGGAGGAAATTTCTCCTCTGTGCGTCGCCAGGACCTTTCCTAGCTCGCGTGACCAGTAATAACCATCAAGCAGAGCTGTCTATGTGCTTGTAAAGCACTAAAACAAAACGTTGCAAAAATATTTTCGCGTCAAACTCGTGTTTTTAGTTATTCGCAGTGACCTTATTCTGACTGGTTGGGTCAAATGAGAAACGTCTTTACACAAAGATACTCAGCCAATAACAAATAAGCAGAACTGTAGAGGTGGAGCTAAGGCTTTGAAACAAGTTGGTAAGGAATGTTTTCACGAAAATCAGGGGTCTCGTTGAGGCGATGCGGCATTTGATGCGCTTTCCTTGTTCGCCCTTATGTCTCCGTCATTTCTGAGCCTCTGACGCGCAGGTAGGCGGTGACCTTAAGGCCGTTCAGTGTGAAATTAATAATTTCATTTGAGGATGATGTTATTTCAATTTTGTAGACACCTGAGACTGCATTTTCCTTTTATGGGAAAAATTTTAGCATGCCTAGTATTCGAACAACGGCATGTCAAAGTCAAAATATGCATGATTACGGGCGCATACAACTAAGTAACCGTCAGACTTACTGAAATGAAATAATTTACGCTAAGATTAGATGTTGCGGCCTAATGGACAAAAGTTACAAAAACATGAAAGGACAAATCTTCGGATTTTTCGAAAATAGAGTATTTAATGTCGAAAATTATTGGCACCTTAGGTGCACTAAAAACGAATACCGTTTTATTTCATTCAAATAATTTATTTTAGACAAATAGCGACATTCATCGTGGTTACAACGATATAGGCCGTTCGGAATAAAGTGAACACTAACTATTGAACCTTTGAAAAATATCACTAGCTGTTAACTACATATAATTCAACATTACCGATAGTCACTTTACTGTATGTATGGTTGGCAACGAAATAACACAACATAGTTCCGTGTTTATTCGTATTTAAATACAACAATACTGAAACAAAATCAACCGACAGCGATATAGTTGTATTTTATATAATTAATAAACTTCTATTTATCAAACTATATAGGTACATATCGACTGAACAATTTATCTTACACGCGCAAACATAAAGTGACGTGTCTCAGGATCTTAGACTTTTCCCGTCGTTAGCTGCTACACGCGGAAAGATACGAATTGGCTGGAAATAGATCTTTAGCAGGGTTTTTTCGAGTGCTCACTTTATTCCGAACTGCCTATACCAAGTTTATAGCAATGCGAACTGTCGACTCATTGTGGTATATGTGTGCAGTAACAAGTGCGCGTCACCTTCTTCGACGCGACGATTTCTTACGCTCGCCTTTCTTATGTGGGTGGAGAGCTCAAGCGACGTAACCTCATCCTTCCATTGACTATTTACGAGATTCAGAGCATATATTACGAGTTTCATAGGAATAGGAAAGAGTGCGTATGTACACTAGTGTTTGGTTGCATTCGCCATATCGAATTCTATTTTTTTTCCTCCAGTTTTTTTTTTTAATTCTGAGAAGAAAAATGTGAAATCGGCGGTTATTCCGGAAATTCTATTTACATTGTGCTATAGTACAGACATGGCGATTGTGCTGTTAATACGTAGTTAGGTCGCAATTAGTCGGACAAATTATCAACATTTTTAAATTTACCACGCAGACTGCGGCGTTATTGTGTTAAGGGCGTTCAAGTGGGGAAAAATTCATAATTTTATATTTGTATAAAATAGTGTTAGTTTTGTAGACATTACTTCAGAGAACATTAACATCTAACGGAAAAAAATTAGCTCATCTAGTTTTCCCGTAATGTCACTTCAAAGTCAAAATTTGCATATTTTTACTTCATACAAAACTTGAAAACCAGTAAATAT
>PNEQ01130618.1:0-10187 GCA_003012365.1 Medauroidea extradentata | reverse complement strand
ATTTCTAAAAGTACCAAAAAAATTTAAATTTTGAAATTTTTTATTTAACATAAACATTTTTTGTAACGGGTTTTAAATGCTACAGGCGATAGACAGTAACGCGTAGTTTTGATATGATTTTTTTCATTTCTTTATGTTAACTGGTTTTCAAGTTTTGTATGAAGTAAAAATACGCAAATTTTGACTTTGAAGTGCCATTACGCGAAAACTAGATGAGCTAATTTTTTTTCCATTAGAGGTATATGTACTCTCAAGTAATGTGTACAAAACTAACAATATTTCATACAAATATAAAATTATGTTTTTTCCCCACTTGAACACCCTTAAGGGAGCGGTCTACCGCAATTTTCATCATCATTATTTTATTTTGTATTTCTACCAGATATTTTTTTTTCTTGTTTTAGACACAAAATGTGACTAAATTTGGCTCTTATGAATGTTTTTTATCTCTCATAGTTTTCGCGCAATGGCTTGTTAAAGCCATATTTTGCATGTTTCCGTTTTAACGACTACACTAAAACCAACTGATATACCAAACTAAAAAAAAAATCACAGTGAATAAAGACATTGCAGGCTACAATGACATGCTCATAAAATTAAAGAATAAACATTATTTGTATTTTTATTCTTTAATTTCATGAGCATGTCATTGTAGCCTGCTATGTCTTTATCCACTGTGATTTTTTTTAGTTTTGGTACACCAGTTGGTTTTAGTGTAGTTAAAACGGAAAAATGCAAAAATATGACTTTAACAAGCCATTACGCGAAAACTATGAGAGATAAAAAAATTTCACAAGAGCCAAATTTAGTCACATGTTGTGTCTTAAATAAGAAAAAAAAAATATCTGGTACAAATAAAAAATAATAAAAATGGCGATGAAAATTGCGGTAGACCGCGCCCTTAACAGCTAAATTGCCATGTCCGTACTATAGCACAATGTAAATAGAATTTGCGGTATAGTCGCATATTTAACATTTTCCTTCTCAGAATTAAAAAATGCCTAAAGTCATAAAATTAACATGACAACTGAAACCGAGCTTTAAATATACACCTCGGTAAGGATGCAGCTGCAGCAACACAAGAGTGTTTATTGTGTCCGCGGACGGCGTGCAGCAGCTAGGCGAGGGGTGAGAAGTACGCGAGTGTTTCTGGACGCAGCAGAAGTTTGTTTGTGTTCGCAAGAAAGTCTCTGCGGCCACGTGCTGTCGTCCAGTACCCGGCGTCTGTCCACGCCCCACCAAGCTAGCAGCTCAACTGCCGTCATCCTCGCCGCAGACTAAACAATGCTGACCTCACAAGTTGAGGTCGGGTCGCTCGAATATAACACGCCTTCAACCCTTCTCTTCTCTTGGATAACTAAGAGACTATTCTAGAAACTTGGCACACTCTGGAAACTGCACACATTTTCTTGCTACCAATCAAGCGACAAGTGATTATTATAGACACGATTTTGTGGTTAAAAAGATTCTTGATACATTATGTTGCAACTTGCAATGCCATACTTGCACATCGGCAGGTCTCTAGTTAATATATTAACACCGTTCCATGATGATTTGTTCATTCTAATTTCTCAGTACAACTACTACGTCAGTACAACTTTTTTGAAGCAAAGACAAGAGCCGTATATCTATTTCTATAGACGAAGTTTTCATACTGAAATATCCCTACTATTGTAAATAAAACTGGGATTTCAAAGAAATATTGTAATAGGGCGCCATTTATTTGTAATACATAAATCTTCCATTAAACAAATCGTTTAACCCTAGTAACCTAGATGCCTTCTTTGTGAATAGATATATGTATTATATAACTCTTGCGTAACTTTTTTTTTGTGAGATAAACGGCTAAAAGCGAAGCGTGTTTTCTGTCCTTTCTCTCTTCTACACTCACAGATACTCCTCTCAGGTTAATGTCTACCTTGGTTTCCAGCCTCAGTGTGTCTTATATACGAGAACACGCCCAGCTGTCTCTCCAACTCTACGTCCCGTCGGCTGATAGCTCAGGCCTCAATTAGTTTGAGTGAGTGAGAGATTTTGGTCACCGCTCAACATCGAGGTCTTTAGCGCTGGAATGTAAGGGCGGGAGAAACGGGAGATTCCCCCAGAAAACCCGGCGACCAGCGGTATCGTCCGACACGATTCCCACATGCGATAATCCGGGGACCTACCCCGCCGTGAATCGGACCCGGATTGCCTTGGTCCCAGGCGAATGATCTGACAATTTGACCACCTCATTTAGTTTGAGGCACGGAAACTGGGATGGCGATAAGTAGAATACAACACGTCCAACACATCATCGCCTCTAGGCGCAAAGGACTAAACTAGCGTGTAGTGTTTTTGTAGAAAGTGTTTTTCAATGAGACTTCAAGCGATGACCCTGTCATTTTATTTGTGGAAAATACTTGGTAAAGTCCAATGCAGGTTTATATGATTTTGTTTTACGATTACGATTGAAATTTCCTCAGCTACAGCGACGTGAAAATTTCATTTTTAGGAGTTTCGAGAAGCTTTGAAATCATGTTTTTAGTCAGCGGACGGCATTTTTAAAACCACAGGGACATAATTTGAAGTGTAACTTCTTTTCGTAGATAAACACATTTTAAAGATTTTCAATAGTCATACAAGAAAAAGTGTTTTTCGTACCACGCAACAGCTCGGCTCACACGCCAGATCTACTAGCTTGTCTGTGTCTGCATTGTCGACAAACACGCGCCCCTGTACAGTTCTCGACAAGTGTGTGACGTCAGTCCACGAGCCGCCACAGTAGGCTGGTTGGTGTAGTCTCCAGGGAGGGCGCAGTCCTGTGTTTATATTAGAGCCCCATTGTCCCAGGACAATACAGAGGCGCTGAGTATTTCCTGGAAGCCACCGCGGACATCTGCGAGGCGCCGCCTGGCAGTGCTGCGTCCCTCCCTGCAGCTGCAACTGCGCCCTGCAGCCGGAAATACCACGCGCTGTCCCGGTCTCCGTGCTAGGATGACGTCATCCTTCAGCGTGCAACACTGTCGCCCAAGCGTCTCTCGCAGCGCACTGAGTCATCTTCAACATGTGTGTATAGGTCGTTCGGGATAAAGTGAGCACTCAAAATAGCCCTACTAAAGTTCCGCGCGTAAAGGCTGATGCCTGTAAATATGCAATATCTCTGGATACGGCATTTGATGTTTGCGCGTGCAAGATAAATTGTGCTATCGGTAAGTACCTATATAGATGGATAGAAATAAGTCAGTCAGGTCAGTATTGTTGCATTTAAATATGAAAATGAACGGAACTATTTTGCGTAGTTTCGCTGCCAACCATACAAGCAGTAAGGGGACTATAGTAATTTTGATTTGCAGTACTGCATATAATTCAACATTAAATATAGTTCCCTTATTGCTTCTGTGGTTGGCAGCGAAATTACGCAATGTACTTCCGTGTATTTTCCTATTTAAATAGGACCACACTGAAACAAAATCAGCCGAAATCTACATAATTGTATTTTGTATAAGTAATAAACTTTTTTGTCAAACTATATAGATTCCTACTGACTGCACAATGTATTTTACTCGCGCTAACATCAAGTGACGTCCAGAGAGGTTAGACATATCCCGACGTTTGCCGTTATGCGCGGTAAGATAATTGGCTGAAAATAGAACTTTACCGGGGCTTTTTAAAGTGCTGACTTTATCCCAAACCGTCTATAAAGGCCTTTTCACGCGTTCAAATAGTTATTGAATATAAATTATTGAACGGATCAACGATTCAAGAGATCTGATTCAATAAACAGTGAAAGGGCCACTTGGAAATTTGTTACTAACGGTATATCGTGAACTGAGAATAATTTCTTCACTCAAGAATTTTTTCTCTTGAATCAAAAAAATCGTTTTCTTCAAAATGGTGTTCTTGGTTAAAGATTTTTTTCTCTTGAATCAAGTTAACTTTTTTATTAGTGCATAACTAAATTTGTTTGTGTAAAAAAAAAAGAACTTATTATATTTAAATCATGTACTAAAATATCATTCGACTTTAATTTTTTAGGTTATGCTACATTAAGCATACTATGTATGACGGAAAATATTATTATTATTTTTTTAGAGTTGATTGATACAAATTAAAATATAGTTAGTATTTACCTTGCTATGTAGATTCCAAAAGTGGGTTTTAAAGTAAATTTGTCACAGTTTTCTTGACGTAACTCAGCCTGCACGTGTATTTTTATGAACGATGTTGTTTACTACTCTGTATCTCGAATACTGGCTAACGGTTTTTTACCGCTGTTACGAAATAACAGGCAGAAAGACCTAGACCCGCCTAGCCCCTTCCCCACTTCTCTATGAAATACCTTTTCATTGGCTAAAATTATCCCTAGGTAACTCAGGTATATAAGTTATCTTAAAATAGCAATAAATAGGCATCTGTGCACATAATTTAAAGAATATTCTACAACTTTCTCAAAATATTGTAGATGTATTAAATATTAACTTATTTGGTTGTTAATTATAGTAGTATATTTCGATTTGTATTTTTTTGTTCATCAATGTAACATAGAATCTTACGTTTTTCAAGTAATTAAAGTGTAAATTTTACTAAATAGCTCAAAATTGTACATAGTGAGTAAAAAAATTCGGATTAGAGTTTTTTCTTTTCTTTGCATTTTCTGAGAACATTTACCATAGTAATGTATATATTTTCTTACATTACCAGAAAGAAGAGATTTAAACGAACAAAAACCTCGCGACTTTTTTTTAAAAGCTGATATTTTGGCGCGAGAATTTTCGATTGAAAATTAGGGTGTTTTTTCGATATTAAGTCAAAATAAGGTGAAAAAATAAATGTTTAAAAAAAAAATTACAGTGTCTTTAGGACATAAAAAGGTAAGTTTTCACCAAATTTCGCGAATTTTTTTTGCATAAGATAACAATAAAAAACCAAAAACTTGATTATTTGAATTTTTCACATAAATTTTGAGGTTATGTGAAAAAAGTGTAATTACAAAAGTTGTAGGTCTCTTTATTGCCTACAACTTTTTCATTTAATTTTTTTCCATAGGACTTGTAGTTTTGCCGGAAATCGAGATACACCGTTTTTTACCCTTAGAAACTCACCCCCTTCCACTTCCCGACCTCAGATCGCCCGTAAATTATTTTTCCTTTCATTTTTGTTATATTCTCGTCCTTTTTTAACGGGTTTCATCCTACTATTATTTTTTTGTTTCAAAAATTATCGACCCTGGTCTATAGTTATTTTCTTAAGGTGTAATACTCGATGGTTTCAGCTAATTATGCAATTAAGAAAATTCCAGTTGATGAACTTATTAACCAAATCTATAAAATGTTTTGTCTAGAAAAAATTAGACTACGTAGTTAAAACAGTGTAGATATCTGCTCTCGTTCAGGAATAAAAAATAATTATCATAAAAGGAGTAAAAATTATGAACCATTGACTTAAATGATAGCTATACTGTACCCTGAAAATAAAATACCCCAGCACAAATCAAAGCTTTTAAAGAATATATCTTATCACTGTTCAGTTTTCTGGGTTGAGGAATGTATTGTCGACTGCATTGAAGAACTGTACAAGTCACACATTTTTTAGGACAAAATGTTTCCATCGTATGTAGAAAAATTAATTTAACCAAAACAAAGGAATGTTTTTGGTGTTGTATATTGTCATTGTTTTGTTTTTGATTTTTACGAAACTTACGATAGTACAACTGGCAATGGAAATTAATTATTAACATTACTATTTATTATAATGTTGATTTGTAACTAAGTTATTTATTAATGCGTATATGTGTAATACGTATATTATGTTCGTTAAGTAATACCATTACTTTGTGAACTTATTAAAGTTTCTAAGTTAGTAGGCCAACTCGATTGTGTCGAAGTGTTTAAAATTATTTTGAAAATTATAACTGACAGGGGCTTATATGTATAAATTTTATGTGCATTTGTGCTGGTTAGATGTAACAGAGGGCGTTCATGACACTTATCGTACCAGATTAAATAAAATATAAATTAATACAGTTCGGGTCGGTTGCGTCAGGAATGTAATCCGTATCGACTAAGTAAGAATCGTGCCGGACGATAGCTTTGTCGGCGGGTTTTCTCGGGAATTTCCCTCTTCACCCGTCCTATCATTCCGGCGCTGCTACGTACTCGCCTCCTGACCAAAATCTTTTCACTTCACTTTCAAAATGGCGGGCAAAAAAAACCGTGAAACAATCGCCACATAGGCTGGTATTCATAGACGATTTGCACGGAGAATGCGTGGCGCATCCAGTGGGCATCTTTCCCGGCATGAAAACAGGATTCTTGAACGCAATTAGCGAGTCGTTTGCGTCTTAAATACGGTTGCGTGGGCTCGCAAACATTACCTATTCTCAACCTGTTTTTAGCTCGGCAAAATAGCGTATCATTTTCTTCAACAATTTCAATAATAGTGCACGATCGTCATTTTGAGGCGGGATTGATGTAATCGGCGAACGATTCAACGAGCATAGTTCTTCAGTGGCGTAAATAAGATAAGGTGTAAAATGTAAAATACTTTGGAACAAAAATGGCGATGCATTATTAAAGAATAGAAGACCAGGTATATTTTTGTTAGACCTGTAACTAATAAATATAATGCGTTATCGTTTTTCGTTTAAAGCAAACACAGTCCGTTAATCTTAAAAACGTATATGTTATTGTGCTGGTCTGCGCAAAAAAGTTGTTATTAATTTTATACATTATTTTTAAAATTAAATTGTAGCTGTTTTATGTAGTGCACTTTTAATTTCCCAGCTACTCACAATTGATTTTAAATATTTTATCTACATGACGTCACAGATTACAAAGACATATTACTAACTTTCTTTGTATCAGTTCATTACGTTTTACAGGATATTACAATATAAATACGACGCGTGATTTCGCATTCGAAACATTTGGCCTCCAATTTATTTTTTCTGGTCGAAGAAGAGCTCTGTCAACCTAGCGTTCGTTCAAGAATCTGTAAAATGATTTGAATGCTGTTTGTGGGCTGTTCACCAGTGTTTCAGGCGCGTGCATGCAACCAGCTTAAACACTTTTTTAATCAAGGCTAATAATATTTACCTTCTCTGTAGCAGTAAGAGTATTACATATATCAGCATTTTCTTCGCTCTTTATTTAAGACACTCGTTCTTATTTTTGCTGCGCTATGAAAAATTCAGTATAACAAACTATTACATAAAAAATCTAATACAAAAAAAGGTTTGTAAAATTTATAGTCTACCATTCTTTATGCTTGGTTTCGGCGAACGCAGCGAAATAAGAACGACTGTGTCTTTCATAAAACACGAAGATAATGTTGATATATGTAATACTTATATTGCAATAGGGAAGGTAATATTAGCCTTGATATATATGGGGTTAATGCGGGTTGCATACATGCGCCTGAAACACTAGAACGGCCTCAAGCGGCGAGTGAAGTGTGGGTTCGTTTGCGAAAGTGTTCAAGAATATCACCCATAGTAGTGTTGGCGACAAGGACGGCGCCGGAGATGTCGTTACTCTTGTTCGACGACGACCTTCTAAACAAAGAGCAGTGGAACTAATCTGCTACAGCTGTGGACCTCCACTCCCCCTTCCATTCGTCAGCGAGGGTTCGTTGACCTCGTCGCGTCGCGGGTAAAGTCAAATGGCCTGCCTGCCCGTCTGGGCGGGTTAGCTACATGCCCAAGCTCTCTGCTCTTCAACATCATCAACCCGGGGGCCGCTATTCTTCCCGCCGTCATACAAGAAGTGGATGACCTCTGCGTGCCGAGGGCGCCGTCTGTAACCGCGTGATTTACGACTGGCGGTCGCTGCGGTGACGTCATTCGTTTGTTTTCGTTTCCTTTAGAGTTAGGGGACCGGGCGCGTTAGACGTGCTGCAGTGTGGTACGGAAAGTATTTTTTCTTCTGTACTATTAAAAATGTTTCCAATGCGTTTATCTACGACAAGAAGACACACTTCAAACGATGTCCCTATGATTTAAAAAATGCCGTCCGCTTGTTGAAAACATGATTCCTAAGCTCCTCAAAAGTGCTAAAAGTGGCTTTTTCACGTTGCTGTAGCTGAGAATATATCGATCGTAATCGTAAAACAAAGTCATAGAAACCTGCGGTCTGAAGTGTGTATTCTTTTCGCAGATAAGCATCGTGGACGCACGTTTACTGGTCTCTGAGAAAATATGTAAACTACGAACACGCTGCAGGCAGTTTGAGCGCCAGCCAGGCGGCCGCCTTAAGGGCTTGTTCCCGAGTTTTTTTCAGACTGGTGCCAATAACTCAAATGTTTTTTAACCAAAAGTTTTGAAAAAATTTGAGTCAATGTGCAATCACACGATGCACAATACTGTGGACGCGTTTTTTTAAAATAATGTACCATTCGCCATAAAAAAAAAACTTTTTTGCTTATTTTCACGACGAAAAACGTGATACTTTGGGTAATGAAATCTAAAAAAACCTTCAGTACAATTCTACAAAACAATTAAGCTACAAATTATAACGTATAAGTGTCAAAACTGTGCACCGAAATTTTGATATGAGTAAATATTTTCGAAATCACTGCAAAACTCCGTAACAAGGCCTTAATGACGCAGCAGATTGTGTAACGACGTTATTATTAATTACATGCATGGGACCCATACAATTTTAACAAACAAATTTATGAAATTTTTGTCTTAATGTTTGAAATAAAAACAACAAATGCACGATTGTTGGAACTTTTGTTTTACTTTGTAAAATATAAGGTTTCCTTTCATAAATTTGGGAAAAACACACACAAATTTTACGTATACTTAGTTTTATTTAAAAATAATAAACTAAGGCAGACCCCATGAAAACTTCTGTGCTATGAAGCTGTTGTGCCTTCGTTGGTATCCAACTTCTTCAGGGAGACGAGTGAGGTTTCCTTCTTCAGGGAGATGAATGAGGTTTCAAGGTCATACGGCAGCCCATCCATGAAGAAGGACCGACTGTCATGTATCCATTCCTCATCCAGGACTACCACCCTCGTCATCTTATCAGCAGACGTATTGTAAGTCTACATCCCCGAAATATCTACAGCGTCATAAAAAAATGTTGAGATGTAGGGACGAAACACGTTTTCCTTCTGCATTCAGCGTTAGAGTGAATGAGTAAAGTATTTGTCGTTGCCTCATCACTTGTCGTTATTTCAATATTTTTTCGAGATCTCCGGTAAAGAAAGAACTGTTGTAGTCTGTTCATTTTAAACTGAGTCCTACCTAACACTTATAAATATAAAAACAGTATTTTATTGAGGTCAAAGATGTAAAATTTTGAGAGTGATGAAACGTTTACACAGTCTTTTAGTTTCAGGGAAGTTTTCATGTTAAAAACATTACAGATAATATGCAAAATGGCTGAAAGAAAAATTTAAGCAGTGCTCACTTTATCCTCAACAGTCTATATTATGTTATAGATAGTTCACGGTAAAGTAAGCACTTTTGAAGACCATCTTGTCTAGAATAATTATTTTAAAGTATTATTTATTGTAATTTTAGACATTAATTTATGAGTAAGATATAATCTAGGCTATACAATTTGATTGTTTGTTAGGTAGCTTTATTTTTTTTTAAAAGTGGCAGGAAATTATATGTAATCTGAAAATAGAAAGGTACTTTGCCTAATTCTGGGGTAACTTTGCAACACATATTTTTGTTGTAAATGAAAGTTTACAGAGTCTCAAATTGTTTAATATTTCACCATTTACAGATTTAATAATAAACAGTACTTCAGGATGACTGGTGTTGTGGAACTTCCACACAGAATTAAATTATTGTGGTGGTGCAAAGTTAGCCACGAGGGTGCAAGTAACCTCACTTTGCGGTATCTAAAGTTTAGGACTAGGAATATTTCATAGTTCAACGACCAGCATGCTAGAATCCTTTATCCTGTGTATACCGCATCCCTACTATGTGTCCATTACCAGCTACTCATTCAGACAGTAGACAATGAACGAATAGAGGGGGCTTGAGTATGTCCCTAACAGCACAGGTGGTGCTGGAAACGTTGCTACAACGTTACAATGTGCTAAGTTCGTCACAGACTATACAAACATGTTGCCTACATGTGCCAGAAACGTTACAGCTGCAACGTTGCAGAGGAAACCTAGCAGCACGTTGCCTGCACGTGCCAGAAACGTTACAGCTGCAACGTTGCAGAGGAAACCTAGCAGCA